>PVKA01010298.1:50524-65077 GCA_004027165.1 Ctenomys sociabilis
TTTTTTTTTTTTTTTTTTTTTTTTTTTTTTTTTTTTTTTTTTTTTTTTTTTTTTTTTTTTTTTTTTTTTTTTTTTTTTTTTTTTTTTTTTTTTTTTTTACGTATTTAATGTAGGGTCTATAGTGTCTCACTACACAGACAGGACTCATAATGATCCTCCTGTGTTCAGCCTCCCAAGTGCTGGGATTATAGGCGCGCACCACCACACCCAGTGTCAGTCACCATCGCATGCACCCCAGAGGCAGAGCCAGCAAGGACTGTGGTACCAGGGACTGAACCCTAGTCCCTGTGTCTGCCTAAACAGGTGCTTTAACTTGATGCTCTTAATAGAATTTCTTACTCATTTTACTCCTCAGTGGCCCATTGGTACAATATGTTACATGTTTATACATGTCATATAGATTTATTGACAATTTTGTTTTGTTTTTAGGACAGTGTGTACAGGGAATGACAGTGTCTCACTGCATAGATTGGACTCATAGTGATCCTCCTATTTACAGCCCCCCAAGAGCAGGAGCTACAGGCCCATGTTACCATACCCAGTCTTAGTCACCATCTCAGCACTCTCCAGGGGCAGGGCCAGCATTGACAAATTTATTGACAAATTGATGTGAGAAAATGTTACTTTGTTCTTAAATCTCACTTGGCAGTATGAGTTCTCGAATAACCACAAAGTTTGTTGCTGATGGATTTTAATTTGCATTGTCTTTGCTAGTATTTATTTTACCTACACAAAAATCTCTCTTCAATTGACAGACTTCTTCTTTACTGTGTGTAAAATTTTATAAGTTTCAGTTTAAGTTAGTGACTCTTGACTCTACCACAGAAATGGGTTTCCACTGACATTGTTTTGTAGTTTTGGAGTCAAATAATGGAACTAACCACCCCTCATTTTTGTCTGTTGCTGTTAAGGAACTTTTTGCCATCTGTGATCCAAGTACTAACTATTACAACAGTTCAACAAATTTAAAGCAAGAATTGAAATTGAATGGCAGGCTAAATAGCTCAGCAGATTAAAGCACCTGTGGGGATTAAATCCCTGGGCCTGCTAAACCAGACCTGCCCCCAGGGCACCCTGAGATAGCAATTGAGACTGGGCCTGGTGGCCTGTATCCATAATCCCAGCTCTTGAGAGGCTGTAAACAGGCAGATCACTACAAGTCTGATCTAGTAGTGAGCCTGAAAACCCTGTAGACCCTTCCCTAAAGTAAAAATTTAAAAAAAAGAAGAAAGAAAAGAAATTAAACACCCTTGCTTTCTGCTGGTGAACACTGTGGAGGAAGCATCATCAGTCTTTCTTCTGACTGCTGTCATGTCTAAGTCAGAGTCTCCCAAGGAGCTCGGACAGCTATGGAAGCTCTTATCAGAGGGCTGAGCTTTTAAACAACTGCTGAGAGTCTGAGGAGCCATTGTGAATAATGGGGAACACTCACAGACTGCATGGTAATGAGAGACCAGAACACTAAGCGTTCCAGGGGCTTTGGGTTTGCCACTTATGCCACTGTGCAGGAGATGGGTGCAGATATGAATGCAAGGCCACACAAAGTGGACAGAAGAGTTGTGGAACCAAAAAAACAATGTCTCAAGAGAAGATTCTCCAAGACCAGGTAGGTGCCCACATAATGATGAAGATCTTTGTTGGTGGCACTAAAGAGCATACTGAAGAACGTCACCTATGAGATTATTTTGAACAATATGGAAAAAATCAAAGTGATTGAAATTATGACTGACCGAAGTGGAAAGAAGAGAGGCCTTGTTTTTGAAACCTTTGATAACCATGATTCTGTAGAGAAGATCGTCATTCAAAAATACCACATGGTGAGCGGGCACACCTGCGAAGTAAGGAAAACCCTGTTGAAACAGGAGATGGCTAGTGCCTCATATAGCTGAAGAGGTCGAAGTGGTTCTAGAAATTCTGGTGGTAGTGACGGAGGTGGTTTTGGTGGCAGTGACAGTCTGGATTGCAGAGAAAACTTCAGTAGTTGAAGTGGCTTTTGTGACAGCCATGGTGGGTGTGGATATGGTGGCTGTAGAGATGGCAACAATGGATTTGGTAATGAGGGAGGCACTTGTGGAGGTGGTAGAAGCCATAATGAATTTGGCAATTACAACAGTCTTTCTTCAAATTCTGGACCCATGAAGGAAGGAAACTTCGGAGGTAGAAGCTCTGGGCCATATGGTGGTGGAGGCCAATATTTTACCAAATCAAGAAATTCAGGTGGCTATGGTGGCTTCAGCAGCAGCAGTGGCTATGGCAGTGGCAGAAGGTTTTAAACACTCCCAGGAAACAAAGCTTAGCAGGAGAGGAGAGCCAGAGAAGCGACAGGAAAGCTACCAGTTTACAACAGATCTGTGGACACAGCCAAGCACAGTGGTGGCAGGGCCTAGCCGCTACAAAAAAGACATGTTTTAGACAAATACGCATATGGGCAAAAAAGTCAAAGACTGCATTTGTGACTAATTGCGTAATAGGTTACTTTAGTTTCTGTTCTGTGGAAAGTATAAAGCATTCTAGCAAAGGATTTTAATGTAGACCTTTATTTGCACCTGTGCTGTTGATTGTTAAACGTAATGATGTGATCACGACACTGGATAAATGTGTCTTTTTAAAAAAATATGAAATTGAATGGCTTCAAAAGGGGAACAAGCAAAGACATGGGGTAAGCAAGTTAATTGCAGACTTGAGAAATAACACTTCCTTCTTTTCCAAAGCTCTAGAACTCTACCCCAGGCAAAGCAATATTTAAAAGTTATTAATTTAAAGAAAGCCTTTCTTTTTCATCTTGTTATGGTCAAATGCTACAGACACTATGGCATTTATCACTGACAAGTCTGCAGTGTTCATCCCTTAGCCAAAGGACCAGCTGTTTGAAGTCTGTGGCAGACTTTTATTAATCAAGAATGTGGGAGGGAGGTGAGTATACTTTCTGTTTTTGTGTAAGAAGATGGAAATTTTCTGAAAATTTCCCAGTTTTGAAATACAGTGATTGATTATAGTTTGTTCTAAGTATTGTGTATGCCAAACAAAATACATCTGCAGAACCACAGGCAAAATTTATGTTGTGGGCCATCAGTTTGGAATATTTTTCTCTCGTAATTGCCTCACACAATATGACCTCAACAGTTATTTATATAATTTTTGTCTTTGTGTAGCATCCCCACCCTTATTCTTTCTCTCCATAGTTTTCACAAACAAAAACATGAATGTGCACATACACTCACGTATTCACGTCACTCTAAAGTACTGTTGCTACTCTCTTTGCATTAAGGTTGAGCATATCTACTCAGTAATCATAATAACCTACTTCAGTGAGATTAAATAGGAAAATCTACAAGCAAAGCTTTTTTAGACTATAAAGCAAAGAGACATTTATTATTGCTATCTATTAATAACTATTACAATAAGTAGGGGAAGAGTACTAGCCAGGAATTAATTCTTTATTTGATCAGCAGAGATAACATTATAAAGCATAGAAACAGAAAGGATATGAATACAATGGTACAGGAAGTCTTTTTCTTTCTATCACTAGAGAGAAATCTTATATGAATGTGTGTGTGTGTGTGTGTATGTGTGTGTGTATACATATATAATATCTCATTAGAGGTGATCAAATAAAAAATTCTGTCTTCAGTCTCATTTCAGAGCACATACAAACATCATCATTGTACCTCTTTAAAAAAGCATGCATTAAATTAGAATTAAACAACCTTGATTATATTCATGAAATGGAATTGTCCTATTGCAGAACATAGATGACTTTCAAAAAGTTACATATGATTTTCTTTTCTATGAGCTAGTTTTCCTCATTACTATGGCAAAATGGAAACTTGAGTTGAGTCAGAAATAAGCTGCTCAGAGCAAAAGCCTGACTCCTTGCTTCATGAAAGTTGCTAATGGGTAAAGGGAATGCATGAGTTTGTTATCCAAATAGTATGATTTTCTTTTTATTAACTCCATAGATATAAAGATTTCAATTAAAATAAACACATGAAGATATGTACTTAATAGTGTCTCATTAAAAGAGGGACGTGAGCATAATAGTATTCATAAATCAGATTGACTTGTTAACTACTATAACAATCTGTAAACACAAAATTTAAGTTTATTCTAAGAGCTCTGATGAACAGCGAAAAAATAAACTACAATTTTATGATTTGTGGAATCTGGAACATGAACTCTAATAGCAGTAGAGTGATCTTCTCAGCCACTTTATCACTGCTATTTAGATGGTGTCTGTATAATCATGTCATACAAAATATCTCATCAGTTTTGTATTATTACATTATAAATAAGATCCAAACTAAATAGTTTAAAATGGTATCTTTGCTTTAGTGATTGAAACTCTGCACTATGGCTCACAGTCCTGGCCATTTTCTGGGCATCTTCATGTCTCTGTAGTCAACTTCAGACAAGGAAACTACTAAAATATTGTGTAGATCAGTCACTCCCTGGGTCCATCGTCATTGTCTTTGGGAAGTTAACACTTTTCTGTGTGCTTTCTCATTTTTTAGTAATCTGGTACAAGCATGTTCTCATGTCAAATGTGGAGCACTAAAGAAAGAACAAAAGCACAGAAGAACAAGTATTAAGAATTGAACACACAGGGTGCCTTCTGCTACATGCTCCTGACCTAAACAAGTCATACCCAAGATTTAGAGTGAGAGAAAAATCTTCAATTCATAAAGAACAAAAATTTAAAGTGGCAGTGTAAATTGTAAATTAATATAGACAGGATCAGAAAATTTGTAATCCTGCCTTGCAAGCTCAAGGCCCCACATTTGATCCCTGGTACCCCCAAAACAAACAAACTAGGGAGATATCTCAGTGGCATAAGTGCCTACCTTAAAAATTTGTACCATTATAGTAACCACTCTACTGAATGACACCCAGCTGTGATAACGAATATGAAAGTTCTTTGAATCTGGGTTAAAAGAGGAAACATAATTCTAGAAACTCAAACTGTGTGTCACACACAGACACACATATTCATCTAAAATTGACAGCATTTCCCATAACTTCTAAAATCTATTATGAAAAATCTTTAGCTAACATTATGTTTAATTCAACATAAAAAAGAAATAGAGAGTGGTTAGTCAGGTGTGATGCATCTTATAAACTAAATCTGCATAGATGGACCATAGCCTCAGAAGGACAGCTTCTCCTAGCAGAGAGAAAACATTGAGGCAGGCTCAGCAGAAACTGGAAAGCCTGCTCAGAAACTGTGCAGCTTCTAAATCCAGGTCTGCACCATCTCTGACTTAAGACACCAGTAAGTGACACATCATTTGAAGGCATATAATCTTGAAGTTTCTTTTGATCAGCTAACACTGCTTCCAGAGGTTCTGGGAAATACCAAGATGAAGAGGCTCAGATTTTGCTTGCCTGAACAGTTTCACTTAAATTTGAAAGATTAGAGTATTTACTTGCATTTCATTGACAACATTTTGCAAATCGTTGACTCAAATATTCTGACATTTTGTTTTACAGGTGATTTATTAAGATTGACTGCAAAAGCTAAAAGGGCCTTTACTTTTTTAAAAATCTTTTTGACACAGGGTTTTTCTATGAGGTTCAGACTAGCTTTGAGCTTTCTTTTATTTTTTGCAGTACCAGGAAGCAAGCTCTGGACTTTGCACTTGCCAGTTAGGTGCTTATGTTACTGAGCTACAACGCCGGTCCTTTTGAGCTTACTTTGTAGTCCAGGCTAATCTCGAATTCTCAATGCATGAACCACCATGCCTGGCCTTTACATTGGTTTTGGAAGGGTTATGAAATTTTCTTACTTTTCTTTCTTTTTTTTTTAGGTGAAAGGGAATACCTGGGATCAAACCTAGGACCTCTGCTTGCCAGGCACATGCTGCACCATTGAGCTAAATTTCTAGACCTAGAAGTGTCTTAATATTTACTTACCGGAATGCTGCTATTCTAGTTACTTAATATTCCCTCTATTTTACTATAATTTGTCACTTTCTTTTCGTTTCCAATATCAGAAACTTGATAACACACACATACTTTATAGCACTGAATGCTAATTTCATCCACATGAGCATTCTGAAACTTAGGCATTTAACTATTGGAGTCCACCTAATAATCTCTGAAAGCACTGGGGAAGCTAAGCTCACTGTTATAATCTTAAAGTTTCCATAGCACATAGCATATTTCTACTGTATTTTTTTTCTTCAGAATCCAAATCTTACAGGTTTATGAAATTTGACTCCAGCATTTCTTGTGTGGAAGTAGCATGCACTTGTTCTGATTGATTCATTTTGTTCTTCTCATTTAATATTCACAGTTTCCTCCTCAAAGAACTTTTTGCTGATGCAGGATTCTTCAGTTTTACATCTGTCCTCATACTTTGAACCCATCTCACTCACCCACACAATTTCTTTTGAGACTCACTACGTTACCTAGGCTGGCCTCAAATTTATAATCTTCTCTCAGCCCACTAAGTTTTGGGATTACAAATGTATCCCACCACACTAAGCTTAGATGTTGCCATTTTTAGATTTGTTGTTGTCTTTGGGGTATGTGAGTGTGTAAAGAGGGTTTAATACGTATTTCTCAAATGCTTGTCGTTTCTCCTAGAGAAACCAAAGACAGCACGCAACTTTCCCATATTTTGCAACCAGAAATAAAATCTCATGAAAAATACACCAATTATCCCTATTAAATTTCATTCTAAGAATAAACTTTCAAAATGTAGAAACTAAAAATCCATAGTTCTAAGAAAGGACAATCCAGATCTGAGTTTCAATAGCACAGGAAGAGCTGTACAAAATCCTAAATCATCTCATCATATCTTTTTTTCTGCAACAAATTATTTAGTATAGCTGAGTCTATGCTGAGTATGTTTTGGGTTGTGTTTTATAAAGAAGCATTTATAGTGCCTCTCAAAATAACTTGTCTCAACTAGCAAATTAACCTTATCATTTTTAAGAAATTCATATTAATTTTCAAACCTAACTTGAAGTTGATATTTCTTTGATAATTTCACTCAATTCAAACAAATTCTCTTAATGTAACATTAAATTATCTCTTTAACGGCTTGCAGTCTTCCAAATGTGCTTTATTAATAGAAAAGTAACAATTAGTCACTTGCAAGTGATGAAAATGAAACTAAACTGTTAAAAATTGAAATATAGTCTTTCTTTAATTTTATACTCACCTCCCTACAAATCCATTCTGTTTGCTAATCATGTTAATTCAAATATTATAATTGAACCATGGTCTTGTTCCATGTAACGTTATAATTATTCCCAACCTGATTTATTTATATGCAAAGGGCAAATGATAGTCAAACAATAACATTGAAATATAACATTGAAACAAAAGCAGTGAAATATAGCATGCCACTGGGTACAAAATTATAGTTGTTTTGTCATTAAAGCAACCTTTATTCATGTTCTTAGGAGCTATTTCAACAGAAATTAATTTATTATAATTCCAAAACATAAATAGTAGCTGTGAGCTTAGAATTTTTTTTTATTGTATTTCATAATTCTTAGTGTCTTGACCCATAGGTTGTAACCAAATTGTTTACTTTTGGCATTGCTAAAGACTAAAGATGTCACTATGGCTCAGTCTGGGGAAGTCCCCCTCTGGGCTGAGACAGTGCCTATTCACGGTCTCCTCACGAGATGGCTCTACATGGTCACTTTCACAAGGACAGTCATTTCTTGAAAGATTCACCTTCAGAAACAAATTCTCTTTGCATCATTTCATTACTTAATACCATCGCAATGGGGGTTAGACTTTCAAAATATAAATTGGGATGAGAATCCACAAATACTTATTTCTTTGCAGTCAGCAATTTGCTTTATTTTCATAAAATAGTATCTACCTATTTACACACATATATGTGGACAAATGATCCACTGATTTCCCTCTAACAGTTCTTTGTCGCTCGATCCCAAGAACATTGGGAATTTGCCTTCTAATTTACATCATTTTCTTCCTGTTTCTCATTGGTTGATGCATTTATCTATTCTCCAAATAAACATAGATGTCAAAATACAGAAGAAACCGCATTCACCAATAAACAGAGTACAATGCATAAAGATTTTTTTATTGGAGATTTGGTGGCACAGACTATAATGCATATAGATCCTAAAAATTAAGATAGCAGAAATAACTTCTTGTGGGTAGACAAAAGGGTGGCAGAAGTGAAGTACTGGAACCATTATGTGATTTTTGAAAACAAAGTAGCAGGGTCAGCAAGATAGCTCTGTGGACTAAATGCCTGCTGAGGTAAGCACAAGTTCACACACTGGCCCTGTCCCTGGGCGCACTGAGTGGGTGACAGAGACTGGGTATAGTGGCGCACTCCTGTAGTAATCCCAGTGCTGGGGAGGCTGAAAATAGGAGGATCACTAGGAGTCTGAGCTACTTAGTAAGACCCTGTACCAAATACATGAAAGAAGAAAGTGAGAAAGGAAGAGAAAGAGCGAGAGAGAGAAAGAGAGAGAGAGAAGAAAGAAAGAAAGAAAGAAAGAAAGAGAGAGAGAGAGAGAGAGAGAGAAAGAAAGAAAGAAAGAAAGAAAGAAAGAAAGAAAGAAAGAAAGAAAGAAAGAAAGAAAGAAAACAGGGTGGAAATATTGTTTACAGTTACAATTGAATTTATTTTCTGTAGTCTGAACTCTATGAAACACAATCTTGTGGGGATTTGGCTCAGCAGTAGAATGCTTGCCTAGCAAGTTGGAAGCTCTGAGTTCGATCCTTGGCATCAAAAACAAAATAAATCTCTCATGAAAAACAGTTCAACCAAAAAAATACAGTAATCAAAAACAAACAAACAAACAAGGAAACACAGTCTTGATTTTTTGGTATTTTGTGTAGGTAATTTTGTTGGTTTCATAAAATCCTGCCTAAAGTATACTACTGCAATAAGATGCATAAATACAAATAAGTGTCACAGTTGCTGAAACTGTATAAAGTATCCCTCTCTTAGAAGGTGTTTCCTTTCTCCCTATTCCTCTTGATTCACTGTTTCTCTTGTGCTGGCACTGTATCAAGGTGCATTAAGAAAGTCACATTTCTAGGTGTTTATACTAGTAAACAACATGTCTTTTCCAAAGTGCTTTTCTAAAGCATATGAGTGGTGAGAAGCCTCAAGAATACTTTTGCTTAGTTAGCCTTGGGCAGGATGGTGTCATAAGACCAGTCTGGCTAGGTCATGAAATTATTGACAGCACCCATGCCAGGATTAGTATTCTTACTAAAGATGAATAGATATTAGGAAATTATTAGCATACAATTAGTACTTTACTAAACCCATTTAGGAAATTGAATTGCAAAAGGAAAAGAACTCACCTTTACGGTTTACCCTTTGTATCATGGAGAACTGCCTTTCCATTTTTTTCTGAATGAATAAGGGAGTGATATTGAAAATAGATTTCATTTTTCTTTATCATCTGCAAGTGCTCACCCTACACCATAAGAAGTTCATAGCTTTTCATGTTCAGAATTCATGGTTTATAATTGACAAGCAATTGATTTAGGTTCAATACAAATATAACTAAAGATCTGCAATAAGTCAAAAAGGAGTGACTTTAAAATTATGATCATGTTTCTTTTACATTCTGATTCGCCCAGTGAGGTAGACGTGACCTCTGAGTCATAAAGGTCAGAGTGAAAAACAAAATGACCTCATTTACAATGAACTTCTTCAATGATATCAGCACTATATCCAACATTTTTTTTTATTTCAAACAATTTTGGACTATTTCCTTTTTTAAAATTGCTAATGTCCTATGGGAAGTTAAACCTTTGTTCAGAATCAAGAATATATTGAGTTCTTGACTTTATTCCAGCAGGAGATAGAGATTCGCTGTCTGCACCTGTGGAAATCAGAATGTTTCCTCAGCCACTGGAAGCTTTTTTGGATTAAGGCCACCAGGTCACACTACAACCTCTTAATTGCTACTCATGCTTCTAAATACACTTCTTCAGTACTTACCAACTCACTGTCTGATACACTATAATCCCCTAAGAGAAAGATGTGTCATATGTGCTTCTTCCAATCTACTCTTTCCTTTTTAAGTTATGCAGCCTCATATGAAATATTAAATGAATAGCTGTAAAAATATACATAACATATGATAATTGCTAGAAAATTTTGAATAGTCTACCCAATAAGTACCTACCCCATTTTGGAGTCAGAGTAAGTCTTATGCTAAATTTCCACCTATAATCTGTGTAACTATAGACAAAGAATCTTTTCAAGTAGCTGTTTCCTCACCTGGTCCAGTGGCACCAGTGATCGCAGCACTTGGGAGCCTGAGGCACAACGATCACTGGGAGTTCAAAGCCAGCATGGGCTACATAGTGATAGCCTATCTCAAGCATCTACGTCAGACTCAGAAACTTGGCACAATCACACTAACAAATGAGTACATACGAATAGGGTCACTGGAAGTCAAATATGGTAACAAATACAACAAATTTAGAATATGTTTGACACAAACATATTGATTAAATAAAGTTTTTGTTATTATGCTCATTTTAGTCATAATGGCAATGATCTAGAAAAATTTAGTTGTGTGTCAGTTACAAATAAATTGATTGCTATACAAAGAATATCTGATATATATCAAATGTTCATATATATGCAGATATTATTTAAAATTTAAAAATAAAGACACATTGCTAAATGCCAGAAAATATAGAGGTTATTATGATAAATGATTCAGATACACAAAGGAAAATAATATATGCTCATCCTCGTATATGAAACACAAAGATTTGCAGACAGAAAAACCCTAAAATATCCAGATATAGAGAATGTATGAAGCCAGGTACCACAGCACAGCTGTGGAGTAGGGCGATGCACAGGACACAAAATAACACATGTATAGACAGAATAACTGCAGAGCTTACTTAGGTGAAGACTGAAGTTCTGTACATTGTATTGTGCTATGTACTTTTGTTAGATACATAGATTTTAGTTACTCTTGCCAATAAAAGTGGAAAGGTATATATTTTTAATTTAATTCACTAAGGACAACACCTTTAAAAAAATCAAGCAAATTCTGCACTCTGGGATACTGAGGCAGGAGGATCACAAGTTCTGACCCAGCCTGGGAAACGGCCTCCAAATAAAAGTTTCGAGAAAGGTTGCAGATTCTAGTTCAGTGCAGTTGGATGCAGTCTCCAGAATGCCTACCCCACTGAAAATGTTGGATTTTTATCCAATAAAACTGAATCAAGCAGCCCATTGATAGTTTGCAGATGTTCCACATTTCACATCTGATCACCATTCTTCTGTCCCCTGATCTTTTCTGTCTCCTGATCTCTGTTCTGGAAAACAGATTTGTTGAAAGCATATCAGCAATGCCCATATTCTGGGGATGTGGATTGGGTTTCGAGAACAGGAAATCCCAACAGGGAATGTAGCCAAAAGTGGATGCGGTGCAGTTGTCTGGGCGCATTCTCAGCACGAGGAGCTTTAAACTGGTTCTCTCTCTCTCTTTCTTTCTATCTGTTTCTTTCTTTCTTTCTTTCTTTCTTTCTTTCTTTCTTTCTTTCTTTCTTTCTTTCTTTCTTTCTTTCTTTCTTTCTTTCTTTCTTTCTTTTTGGAAACAGGGATTGAACTCAGGCCCTTGAGCTTGCCAGAGAAGTGCTTATTCCACTGAACCATCTCCCCAGCCCTTCTTTCTTCTGAAAGTCAGAGCGGGCGTGGTGGCGCATGCTTGTAATCCCAGCACTCAGGAGGCTGAGGCAGGAGGATTGTTGTGAGTTCGAGACCAGCCTGAGCTACAAAGTGAGCTTAAAGCCAGCCTGAACTGCATAGCGAGACCCTGTCTCAAAAAAAAAAAAAAAAAAAAAAAAAAAAAAAAAAAAAAAAAAAAAAAAAAAAAAAAAAAAAAAAAAAAAAAACCATTTCTATAGAATTACATCCCTATGGCTTTCTATAGTCACCACTGCCAGCCTTTTCTTTTTTAAACTGGGCTTGAAATGGTTAAGAGTTCCATTCTTACTTAGTCTTTGCCTGTCTCTCATGTTACAGATAAACATTTTAAATTAGTGATGTCAACAAACCTTCCTCAAGAAGAAGATGTAGGCGCACGCCTGTAATCCCAGCACTCGGGAGGCTGAGGCAGGAGGATTGTTGTGAGTTCGAGACCAGCCTGAGCTACAAAGTGAGCTTAAGGACAGCCTGAACTGCATAGTGAGACCCTGTCTCAAAAAGACAAAAAAAAAAAAGAAGAAGATGTACGTGTGCCAAATTTACACCATTAAAAACCTGATGGTACCATAGCTGCTACCATTATGACCAAAACAGACACTGAAAGTCTTATTTTTCAGTTGAGTTGGCCAAAAAGTAAGAAGCAAAGATGAATTACTTTCTAGTAAAAGCTATGATGGAGAAAAGAGCGTTAGATCATCTAGGTCAAACAGTTACCAGGTTCACTTAAATTATTACCCATTATGGTATGAGTTGGAGTATAAATCAAAGAAATAGGGTTTGCATAACAAACCTCTCTTGGTACCAAAAATTATTAGCATGAAGATTTTATAATCGGTTGGAAATATCTAATTTGCATAGGGAATGAGAAAACCGAAATCTATACAGATGAGAGGAAAAGAAAATTTGAGATACACCAGGAGGCATATAATGAAAGGTGAAAGTTAGATTGCATGGAAAAAGCACATAAACATGGGAAGCAGGTACATTTCTGAGGAGAACACACATCCTAAGTTTATGAGATAAAATGGTAGAGTGTACCAGAAAGTGCCTGAAAAAAGGTTCTCTTAAACTCTTATTAACAAAATCATACTTTCACTTACCATCCCCCTTATGGAATTTTCCTTTGCATGAAATCCTGTCCTGAGTTTACTCTGAGAAGTGGACCTCTTAAGTGGTGCTGATTCATATTAATATACAGAATACTTTCAATGCTATATTGCTTCCCAGGTTCTATGCAGGCTTGAAATTCTTCTCATTGCCAACAGATACTGAACCTGTGTAGCAAAATGCAGCTGTTACAATAAAAATATTCCAAAGGAGCCAGCAGTATCCTCAGGAGTTCTTGCAGTGGGAGCCACAGGCATTGGACTGTCTGGGAGAAGAAACCATGACTTGATCATACTAAGTTCATTAACAAAAATGCACTCAGTAAATATTTGGGTTTTATTGGTTTGGCTTCTGAATTGAGACTGATCTTACTATTTCTACTCTGCTGCATGTCTGAATGAACCTAGAATCAACAAATGTTTACCTCAATGAGGTTGAAACTCAGGCACTTCAAAGGCATATTACTGAGAATCGAATGGCTACTAGAACAGTTCTCTTCAATTGGATCTACTGAGTATAATCTTCTCCATGTCCAAAACAGTACAGAAGTCACTTCCATCACAAAGTACTAAAGATGCCTTGGGAAAATAATATTTGAAGTATTGTTTTAAATATTTATATATTATGGAAGCTGTAATGGCAGGAAATCCTGAAATGGGTTGTATTCTCTTTGCTCAAGAAGAAAAAGGATAGAAATCAGAGATCATCCCTAAACTCTCAGAGACCAGTTAAGTCCTCTCAGCCCCAGGGCAAGATGGGAGTCTAGTGGTTTCTCTACCCTCCTTCACATGAGCATCGTCTGGAGACTGAAAAATATTTCAGATGCCTCAGTTATTCTGTACAAATTAAATTACTGAATGTGCTGTAGAAGTTATCCATAAGTATTTCTTTAATATTTCCTGAATGAATGCAGTGTCCAGCAGAGTCTGGAAAACAATGCACTAGTTTGATCCCAGTGATCTGCAGCAATAGCCTGTTTATTACTGTTTTCTTATAAGATCCAATTAAACTGCCGAGGAAGATAGTGTAAGATACATGTGAAGGAAAAGTCCTGAGCCTTCCGGGCTGAGTTTTACTCAGTTGTCATCACTGTAATAACTTATGTACATTCAAGAGCATATTCCATCTATATGCACACTTTCTAAATTTCCTTTTTTTGATTTATAGATTGTGGACAGAGAAGATACATACTAACAATTTCAAAATCCTTGATATTTGCTTTCTAGCTGACATATGACTTATGATGGACAATATTCTATATGAGAATATATTCTTATAGCTCTTGGATGAAATTTATGTAGACATGCATTAAAACCATTCAGCCTACAGTATGCATTGATGACAGTGTTCCTTTATTGACATTTTCTGGAACATCCATCTACTCACAGAAGAGTGCTGTTGAAGTTGCTAAATATTATATTGAAAACTACTCCTACATTAGGTCTAATGACACTAATAATTTTACTTTGTAAGCTGGGGTGCTCTGACACTAGGCATACATATGTCTCTAGGCAAATATAATATTTATCTATCTGAGTGTGCTATCATGTTTTTTAATTGATCCTTTAACCCCTGTATAGTGATCTTTCTTGTTTTTATAAAAGTACACCTGTGTAGTAGAAGTGAAACTACTCCTGCTTGCTTTGGTTTTGATTCCTATGGAGTAACTCTCTCCCTACCTCCTCTTCTAGTCTGTGTGCCTACTGCATTACTCATTGATCATCAGTTTCAACTCACTGGACCTTGTTTCATTGTTGGTG
>PVKA01010299.1:0-64967 GCA_004027165.1 Ctenomys sociabilis
TTTCCTTTCCTTTCCTTTCCTTTCCTTTCCTTTCCTTTCCTTTCCTTTCCTTTCCTTTCCTTCCCTTCCTTCTTTCTTTTGTTGGTCTTTTTTCTTTCTGTCTGTCTTTATCACTACTGGGAACTAAGCACATTCACAGTATGGTACATCCCTATCCCTTTTTAATTTTTTAAATTTCAAGAAACAATCTCACTATACGAGTCAGTTGCCCAGGCTGGGCTCAAACTTATGAACCTCCTGCCTCAACCTTCCCAGAGTGTTGAGATTATACATGTGTGCCACCACCTGGCTCTGACATATTTTGGGGGACAGTGTTACCATAAACCAATCAATTCTGGACACCCACCAATATAAATCTGCCATAGGTCACAATAAGGAATTAATTGTATGGATGTGCTATTCTTTCAAGGATATCTGAGTTTACTAAACTTTCAGAATCCACAGTTTACCTTAAAGGAGTTTTTCCACTAATTGAAATTTGGGGTCCTTTAAGTTGTGATGTAATTTACTTCACTAAGTACCAGAGTCAGCCCTGAAAGGTAAAAGGACATTAGAAAGCTACCCCTGTCCCTGAGTTCTCAGGAATGCATCAAAGTTTACCCACACGGTCATCAAAGGGACCAGAAACAGCAGAGCAGAAACTGCTGTCAGTCTGTTCCCTACCACAGAGCAGAAACCTGGGTTATTTGTGAGTTCATCCATCAACTCCATCAGGCTTCGTTTTTTTTTTTTTTTTTTTTTTTTTTTTTTTTTTTTTTTGCGGAACTGGGGTCCATCAGACTTCTTCACTCTACATTACCTTAGAAAAGCTAGTGGATGCTGAGAGAGCCACCATATCCTATTTGAGTGTAATATTTTTTCTCCTTAAGAGTGTGTATTACACTTTGACCTTCTCCCTTGCATCTTTTCCCACTTTGTACTGTTGATTGAATCCAGGGTCTTCCTGTTGAGTGACATCCGCAGCCTCGTTTTAGTTTTTATTTTGAGACAGGGTCTCACTAAGTTGCAACTGCACAGGCTAGGCTCCAACTTGTAAGCTTTTTGCCTCAGCCTTCTGGAACATCAGAGTTACAGGCAGGTGCCATCATGCACAGCTTCCTTAGCACCTATCTTCAGGATCTGGACAAAAAGACATTTGCCTGATGACCCTGAACACACACACCACCATCCCTAAGGCAAACACCTAAGGCAAACAATAGCATCAGCCTCCTCGCAGGATTATTATATAGTCTAAGGCAGCCTCCGTACATCACCTGGGCTTTGCTGAGTAACAAATGACTCCAAAGCTTAGTGGCTACAAATAAAAATTATTTTGTAGTTGCCCACTGTATTTTACTTTTCCCTTGAGCTGGTCTCACATGGGTTGCTTGAACAGGTGTTCTCCATGTCGGCCTTCTCTGGGCCTCTCTCCCATGGCCCTCATCCCCCCAAGAGCCTGATAAGGCTTCTTCATTTTGTGGTAGGAGTGTCCCAGAGAAAATTCCCCAAATCACAAGCCCTTCCAAGCCTCCACTTCATTATACTTGATGATGTCTCATCGGCCAAAAGCAAGTTGCATGGAGGGCATTGATTGAGACTGCCTGCCCAGACAGGCCATGTGGACAGAGACCTCACTATGTACCAGGTACTGCCCCAGGCACTCAGCATGTTGCAATGTTTAATGCAGTGACAGCCTGAGCTCAATAGGTGCCTCGTCTGCATTTTACAAATGTGAAACTGAGGTTCACAGGCTGGGCAATGTGCCTGGAATCTCACACCTTGGAAACAGAGTTCCCAAGAACAGAGCCAGGATTTGTGGATAGATCTGGCTCCACAGACCTTTCACTAAATTCTAGGGAAGGAAGGGGTGGAAAGAGAGAAAGAAGGAGAGACACTTTGCTGTACAGTGCCTTGAGTTGTCCTCAACAGCAACCTCAGGCCGACCCCCGAGGCCTACAGAAGCTAAATGCAGAGCTAAAGGAAATGAGGGATCCCAGCTTGAAGCACAGTGATAGGCTTTGCCTATCCAAGAGTGTGTGTTAGTACAATAAGTGCTTCCCTGGCAAGTGCAAGGGCCTGAGTTCAATCCCCGGTTCTGCTAAAAAAAAAAAGAAAAAAAAAAAAAAAAGAGTGAAAAAATAAAAGAAGCCAAAGCACAAGATTCCACATAGGATCTACTGTTATAACATGCAGTGCTGTCTCTAGGGTTGTTGGATGGTGATAAAAAGCACAAAACCCACTGAGACTTCTAGTAATATTTGATTTCTCCTTTTAACCAGTTCTATGTTTATTTTTCAACCCCACACATGAAGAAGCAAAGATGGTAGATAAAGCTCATATTCCAACCAGTAGATAAAGTCAACAAAATTGATCAAAGAAGAGTCCCAGCTGAAAGGGAGTGCCGTTATCTTTCTCTGAAAATGGGGTACTGCTTGGAAAGTGAACATCTCCATAGAGAAGTAGAAACCCTATCCTTAGATAAAAAATCTCATTAATAAGTCTTTTGTCCAGCAGGCAAGAGAAGAAAAGATTTGTGGAGATGGAGCCTGCAGACACAGATAGCAGCAGTCCCGGGCTGCAAGTGGCCTGCATGGGTGGAAGGCACTAAAGGTTACATGAATGAGAATAGTTAATATTCACAGCAGCATCTGGGTGCTATGTTGCCAGGAGACAGTAATGAGAACAGAGTATCTTCCTGGTCTAATGGCACTGCAACTGTCGCATCAATCCTGCCATCGTCAGAAATAAGATCTCTATCATTTGCAAACAGAGAAGTGTTAGTGGCTGGGCTGTCATTCTGGAAGGTCACTAAAGATATGCAGATGAGCTGCCCATATTTCTCAGGCCAACACCTACCAGCTTCCTGAACAACTTTGATTTTTCAGGCACACCACCTGTAGAGGGATATAAGGAACTGTGCATTAGTTCTTGCTCCTGGGAACTCTTTGCCAGGATTTCAGCAGTGCCAAGGCTTCCACTTCCACTGTACCATCAGTTCTTCCCTGGATCTCCAGTCTACCCTTCAGATTTCAGACTTGCCAGTGTCTATAATCATGGAATCAAATCCTCAAAATAATTCTCTGCATAAACACACTGTGTGTACACTGCATGCATAAGCACACACACACACACACACACACACACACACACACACACACACACTACTGGTTCTGTGGTTTTGTTTTGCTACAAAGCTAGTATGACTCAATCTTTTACCAAGTGAAGTGAAAAGTCAATGTAGAAAAAGGAGATTAATCAGAGGCTTGGCATTAGCTGACAGGTTTTCAAAGGTTTTCTGTGCAACTGGGGTACTTGGGCTCACAGGCCAAATCTAATCTTTGTCCATTTTTCTGTAACTGAATGATGTATAGATATTACAGAGAGAAAGAGAGGCAGACAGAGGGAGAGACAGAGAGACAGGGAGACAGAAACAGAGAGACAGAGAGATTTGTCCCTATTCTGCCCAATAGGGTATGTCACTCCCATGCTGTTCTTTCCAACAATGCCCCAATCTGGACTTAACCATGAAGAAATAATGGACCACTAAAAATGCAGGGAAGTCTATAAAATAACCAGCCAGTTCTCTTCAAAAGTGTCCATATTAGTGGAAAAATCTTACAGACTTGGAAGGTGGAAGCCAGTGGAGCTGTGAGGCCAGCTTCAGCCTCATCTCCCTAACAAATCAGCATGGAGAAGTCAGAGAACTGTAAGGTTCCATAGGATCTGCTCAATGGTTTGAAGATTACAGAGCCCCAGGAAGCAGATGGTGCATGGCCTGCAGCTCCTAATCCCATAGATCAGCATTCTCAGAGCAAGCAGCTCAGGAATAATGAGAACCAGGATGAGGAAGAGTGTTTAAATGACTTCAGTTCCTCATTTGAGGAGTCTGGACTGGATAAGGTTAAGAATAGAGCCAATGATGATGTGAATTCCTTGGAACTAGATGAAGAATACTTACTAGAACTAGAAAAAAAAGTATGCCAGATGAAGAGAAACAGAAGAGAAAAGAAGAGAGCACTAGGCTATAGGAATAAGGAAATGAACAGTTCAAGAAAGAAGATTATGTAAAAGCAGAGGGTTCTTACACTCAAGCCCTTCAGATGTGCCCGGCATGCTTCTAGGACAGATCTATACTGTTCTCAAGCAGAGCTGCAGCAAGGACGAAACAGGACAAGAAGGAGATGGCCATCAGTGACTGCAGCAAGGCAATTCAGTTAAATCCCAGCAACACTGGGGCAACTCTAAGGTGAGCAGAGTTATACGAGAAGACAGAGAAACTAGATGAAGTCCTGGAAGACTATAAAACTATACTAGAAAAGGATCTGTCCATGCATCAAACAAGAGAAGCTTGTATGAGATTACCTAAGCAAACTGAAGAATATAATAAAAGGTTAAAAAAAAAAGATGTTAGGTAAACTAAAAGATCTTAGGAACTTGGTTTTCCAACCCTTTGGGCTCTCCACAGAAAATTTCCACATCAAACAAAATTCTTCCACTGGCTCCTACTCCATCAATTTTGTTCAAAATCTAAATAATAATAGATAACAAAATAAGTCCTGCATCTTATGCAAGACTGCTGCCCAGCAGAGCTCAGCGCCCCTTCTGCCCCTGTGTTGTGACATTGCCCCACACTTCCACCATCATGTGCCACACTCAATTCCCATTTCATGGAGCTACCTCTTGCTCAAGGGAGGCCTGCTTGTCCTGACTGGTCTTGGAGCCCCACACAGCCACCATTCCAGCAGAGGCCTCTCCCTAAGGACAGTTTGGGAGATGTGGATGGGACGTCAGGGTCCCCAAAAGCTGCTGCCTCCCTGGCGAAGCCCTCTCCAGGCTACATGGGCTCCCTGGTGCCCCCGCTTTCCACTATGGTAATAAAGCTTCTGTGACAGTTAAAAAAAAGTGTCAATTTTATGAAAATCAAAGATTGGTGGATGGCTACAGATTAAGATAGGTTTAAGGAGATAAAATAACCACATACAACCTGTGATCCTGGACTGTATCTTCCACCAGGAACAGAACATTAGAGCAATGGCTGGCGATGCTGTGTGAGGTCTATAGAGTGGCTCTCCTCCTGTTTCAGTGTTAATTATCTGGTACGAATCTTTCATGATGTAGTGAGATATTAAAATTTGTAAAAGTTGGGTGAGGGGCAACTATGGTTTTTATATTAATTCCACACATTTTATGCAACTCATCACTTCTATGAGAAGTTAAAACACAAAGTCTTCTCAAAGAGAGGTTAGTAGATACTCTTTGGTGAGTGTGGATGAAGAATCTACTCTTTGACAGCAACAGCAGAGCATTATAATGTTTTGAATTCAAATAGAAGTAACAGAGAAGACAAGCAATAGATTTAATTGGAGTAAAATCTCAATTTAAAGCTGATATAACTTGACTGTATTTGAGTTCCATCATGGAAAAGCCAGATTGCTTCAACTGAAATAGACTTTTAAAAAAGGAATCTATTGACACACATACCAAAATCAGGTGGCTGTCATGTCAGGCCCACAGCTTGCACAGCATCAGCACAGCCCCTCTTCCCCTTCACCTGTGGCACATTTCTGCTTTGATCAGATCAACAGATTTTTAGCTTTGTCGCCCTATTGTAAGACTTACACCTCTCCCATAGGTAGCAATAGGAAAGATGGCTTCGGTTTTCTGAGTGGTCAGAAAAGTCCCAGAATAAAGTAATTTAGGTTTTCTCTGGGCCCTGTTCGTGCTGTTGGGACAGCTTCGTTGGAGACCCTAGAATATACTGAACTCTGGTACTATATCATCTGACTATGGAGAGCTTCAGAGAGCTGATGCTCCCCTGAGGCCCACGGAAGGACTGAGCAGGGCTGGTATCCTACTGTGAAGGGTGCTCTGTGCAGGATGAGGTAGAGGAGGGCCAAGCATTTTAGTATTTGCACAAGCCTGGACCACTTAAACTCATAATGGTGGAGAAATGTCTAAACAGGTGCTCTGATCCCGACCCCAAATCTGTTTCCCACTGTCAGTCTTGGAGGTTTTCCCAAGGTGGGTCTTCCTCAAGTCCTCGAGATTGAAATTTTAGTAACCACAGTTGAGCAGTTAAGATGTACTTGCATTTCTTTTCCTGGCCAAATTCTCTCCCAACTTTTAAGGTGAACAAATACATAACTATCCCAAAATTTTAAATCTTGGAATCCTGAATCTCTCCTGCAAATATGATGTCCCCCCACTTGCTGACAGACAGACTGTGCTCCCCTCTTCCTGCCCTCAATCTGTTATCCTGACAATCAATTACCACTAAAGGGAAAGGGAGAGCCAAACCCACATCCTCCAGGGGGTCAGAACTCTGTGGAGCTGCCTGCAGCCCACAGAGCTCATCAATCTTGGCATCTGCACAGCCCAAGGGGGAGGCTAGGGAGGTGGGGGTCTGAATGAGGCTGGGGCAACAGAATTCCTGAGGGGATATGGCAGAAGAAATTTGAGAAACTGGCCAAAAGTAGCTTCCTTGGATTTGATCTATTTCAGTCCTGCTCCAGATGTAATGAAAGCAAGCAATGGGGAAGGGAGGAAGAGAGAAAGCCGGGCTCATGGCCCAACAGGCAGCTTCTGGTCCCAGCAAGGGCTCCCAAGGCAGCAGCCCTTGGCAAGGAGGAGATGAGCTGTGGTCTGGCTCATCTGTGGACATTCAGGATTATATTAGTTCATTTTCCACTTGTGATCAGAGGGACTCATACACAAACCCAGCCAGTCAAAGTCTCATCTATATGGCAGGAAGATACCGGTTTGTGTATGCACTGCATAGGAGGTATCTTTTCAGTATTCATAGTTGTAAAAGTCTCCCTCCTGGGCACCTCCTTCCCAGAATGAAGGTAGCTGCTAAGCCAAAGTGATCATTAAAGGCTCATGTACAGGAATGGCAGGGAGGCAGACTGCAGAGGGAGGAGCAGTGCTGTAGGATCCTTCAGCCTAGCAGTCCGTGTAGAGTCTAGCAGTCCAACTGCCAAGCAAGCTCACTCCAGGGGTAAAACTAGGCCAGATGAAAATAGGTCCCTCTTTATTTTCATATAGGTGGAAATTGGAAGGGTATGCTCTCCCCTTCAAATTTGTATTAATTACTATCAGTGAAAAACTACGCCTACTCATGTCTCCAAGAGTGCAGTTTATCTCAAATTGTGTAACTGAGAATCTAGATGCCATCTTGAGCCCTTAATTTAAGAGACCTTTCAGCCTCACTATCAAAAAATTATTCTTCACTTCCAGTTGCCTTTAGTGCATGTCCCCAGATTATGGAGCAACCTGACTTCAGATCCCAAAACATCTTGGGTCTTCATTGAATTAGATCTTTATCTAATTGCTTCCCTCTCATATTTACCTTCCTTTGCAAAATTATACAATTATACATGTGGGCAGGTGACTTCTCTTTAGCCCAAAAGGATAGAAATGAGTGGAATCTCTGTTGGTAATTTACATGGTCCTCGCTAATATGGGAGAGGAACCCAGGACAGTCTTGTGGGAAGATTTCTTGCTGACAATAGGAAATCACCTCGGAGCAAATGGGCTTGCTTCTTTCCATTAAACAGCTAGAACATAGTGTGTGGAACTCGAGAGCAAGTCGTGAAACAGTCCCTCAGATTTGTGGGAGTGCAGGTCACTGAAAATGGTGGCACCACTGTATTAATGAAGCCTGGTGCCACTCTCCAGCATCACCTCTTAGGAGAGATCACCCCTTCTTTGTTTAAGGTGCACTGAGTTGAGATTTTTGACCCTTCCTGCTGGCAGCCGCTCCTAAGTGTGATAGATAGGTAACAGGTTCTAGCCCTCCAAGCAGTTATTCTATATACCTATCCAGGTCACAGTGGACAAATCATTTCACCTTCCTAGACCTATTTCTTCATCTTTAAAATTGACAAATTGAAGGAAAGGCTTTTAGCCCTCCCCTTTCACCTCAACACTTAGAATTTGTTATTTATCTTCTTTGATATTATGGCTTAGATCTAAAATGTCCTGCAGAAGTCTCATGTGCTCAGAACTGGGGCTTTTGCAAGGTGATTGGATCACTGGGGCCCTGGGCTTATCAGTGAATTAATCCACTGATGAGTTTGCAGCTGGATGCTATGCTAGTGGCTGGGGTCTGTTAGAGGAGGGGGCCATGTGTGGAGGGGTGCACACTCTTATTCCTAGCCCCCTCCCCTCCCCTCCCCTCTCCTCTTCTCTCTTTTCTTCTGTCTCTACCTCTTTGTCTCTGTCTCTGTTTCTGTGTCTCTTTCTCTCCTCCCCCTTCCTCCCCTTTCTCTCTCTCTCTCTCTCTCTCTCTCTCTTCCCCATGCTATGGGTGAGCAGCATTCTTCCAACATGTTTTCCCACGAGGCCATTTCTGCCTAGGGACCAACTAACCACCTGGAACTGTGAGCAAAATAAACTCTCCTTCAAGTTTCCAGTATCATGTGCTTTGTCCCCAAGATGAGAAAATGACTGATACACACGGTATACCAGGTAGAAACCCCTAGTAGGTCTCTAACTTTTGTTTTGTCTGTCTTTAATTCTGAGGCTTGAATCAAATTCCATCTAGTGAAGCAATTTGTTCTTCTTGGACTCTGTGGGGTCCCCTTCAAAATTGAAGAGAGGCAGAATATGCCACCCAAAACATGAAGTTTGCCATGAGGGTTGAGTTGAAGGAAAATGGGAAACAATAGATATAGGGAAAGCTCTTGGCTCTCTCATATATGTCCAATTTCAGGCATAAATTTTCCTTCGAGGAAGGTGCTCCCCAGCAGTGGAAGAGACTGGCTTTTCCCACCAGACATGAGCAGCTACATGAGAATGGATCTGCACAAACGCATCTTACTACAGATCTCACCACCACGACCCTGACCTGCTATTGGCTTCCTTCGTACAATTCCCACCCACTTTCCCACAGTTCCTCTCCTTTTCCTTAGTCACTTCTCCACACCTTATTGTCTTTTAAAACTGGGATGTGCAGCCTCCAGCAGAACTGCTTCTGAGTTTTCACTTCTTTTGGATGAAGTTCCTATGTACACAAAAATGCTAATTTCAATAAATGTGCTTTTTTCCTTATAGTTCAGTCTTTTATCAGCTTATTTCATAAGCTTCGGGGGCTGAGCCTAAGAGGGTAGAGGAATATTTTTATCCTCTCAACCAACTCTAATAGTCCCTCAGTCTCCTCACAAATAAAAGCAATAAATCTTAACTTAGTAATAAATAAAATAAGTTTGAACTTAATAGTTCAGACCATTCACAAACTGTTTTAAAAATCATGTTGGATTACTCATCAGTAATAACTTCCACCCAATATCTCTATGTGAAAATGTATTTATTTATATTTTCAGACATTCAAATAACAGTGAAGTCCTGACTCTACCTCTCCCAGCTCAATGAGATATGTGGCACTGGAGGACAAAATGTTGACTACATTAGCATTTAGCTTTTTCCTCAGTTTGTCTCAATCCATGAAATGTACAATTTGGGGAAGGAAAATCCAGCAATGAAATGTCTGCTTAGATCCCAGCAGAAGATATGGCACTGGAAGAAAGGAAATCAAAGGTTCTGGGTATGTCCAACTGGCAGAAAACCAAAGAACAAATTAAAGAGGGCATATTTATGCATATACTGTCATTCTCAATCCCATAGTTCTCTTCACACACTAAAGAGCAAAACCATATCTTGAAAAAATACAGGCATGGATAGATTTCTAAATATCTATGTAAATATATGTAAGTGTTAATTCAGATTTTTAAAAAGTTTTTTTCTTCATATTCTGTAAGGATTTATACTTTAATATCTCAATACTTGACGGAAGATACCTGTTCCATTTTATGCCTATGATGTCTGATATTTAGACAATTAGTATGGGTAAACTGAATTGCATATGTTGCAGGGGAATAATAAGCTTCTCTTCCAGAGGGTTAACAACCTAAGCCAGCAGATCAAAAATTGGAGAAAGGGAAAGGCTTCAAGGGCAATCAACATTTTGGCCCTAGCTTTCCAAGGTCAGTGAAGACTCAGGACATAGGAGAACCTGTACTGTAACATCAGGTAACTCAGTTGTGCCCCAAATTTTCTGATCAAGGATATTATGGAACCACAGAGGAATGTGATCAATGATGTATAATGTTCCTAAGGAGAGTCATATGGAGTGAAAACATTCTCTCAGGCTTTCACAGAGAGCAAGTTGGTCAAGCAGTGGCCGTGACTCATCCACATGGCTGACACTGACCAAAGATCTACAAAGTGAGGTACTGACTTTATCTGATATAAAAGTTATATTTCTTGTTATATAGGTTTTGCTTTATCTCAATCTTAACCATCCAGCAGAAAAGTATAAAAAGGAGGTATATAAAGCAAAGCCATATTAATATAATGAGCTGTGAATGGCTCAAGTCAATAACTTCTGTGGGTAACCCACTACTATTGTGGACTGCTGGACTGTGTTGGATTATTTTGCTGAATTCACGCACCTATAGTATTTAAATGCCAATGGAATGCCCATCTCTGACAGAACTAAACAAAAAAAAGGATACAAAGGAAGGACCTTTTTGTATTTGTATATACAGAATAGTTAGGAGGGATATACAGCTACTTTTGCTTAACTCAATGAGAAGATTTGTACTAATAGTGTTTGGACAGGATATCCTGTTTGCTTCTTGTTTTATGGATAACCACTAAGAAGATAACAATGTACAATGTATTGGTTAAAAAATAATAAATAAGAAAGAAAAATACAGATATTCTCCCTTCCATGTCACTTCCAACAGAATTGCGACTCCTGGTCCTTCAAGGTACAATCAGTTCACCATGGAAAAGCCAGTTGGGCAAATGATCTTGCTAATCCACAGAGAAAACCCAGCCTTGTTAAAGACCTGTGTTTTCCTCACAGCCATATAGATGACTATTTCATTCTCCCATGAGAAAAAATCCTATTTCTCTGAACAAGAAATCCAAATGCCAAAGAATTAATGATTGCTCCAAAAGTATAGATTTAATATCAAATAATATTTTAATATTCAAAAACCATTCTCTTATGACTTCCGGTTCCTTTTGTATTTATGACTGTGCACCATGCAGGATTTACTCTCTTGCTATGTTTTAGCTTTTTCAAATAATTTGAAATTTTAAGTATCAAACAGGTATGCTTTTAAAAGCTCATCAACAAAAGTAACATAATGGGGTAAGACTAATAACTATTTTGGCCACTCTGATGTAACACCTGAAATTATGTCAGGGATCTCTGAACATTTAAACAAGGGCAATAACCATGAGTTTCTTTTCAGAGACTCACTTCCCATCTTAATACTTGTGAATCCGTCCCACACAGAATATTTTTGGCTCTGCCTCACAAAGATGACCTTCAGTACAAGCAAATATTGACAATGCGTTTCTGTTATTTAACATATCCGGGATAATACAGAGAGGGATGATTTATAAGTTCAGAACTGATGATGAATTTTGATACTCATTTCATGTGAAAAAAATGTTAGAAGGGCATAATTTAATATTTTAGAACAAATCTCAGAAGCTGAGGCCACAGGAAACACCATAACTTGGGACACCATTAGTTTTATCTTTTTATAAATGTTCATATAAGAAGTTATATATATTAGGTCCATGAAAATATTTCTTTTTCCAGTGGAAGCCTGGCCTGGACGTGTGAAGTGATGGAGATCTCACTCTTGGTTAGCCCAAGCTTGGTTTGTAAGGGCAAGACTATTGTCCAGTAATGTGGGCGTATGACATGTGTGGGGTCCTACAGAACAGCTTCTCTTACAGTTCACTGTGGCAATGGTCAAGCCCATGGTACTAGACAGTGTGCTATTTGGCATGCAGGTGAGATTGTTGGATGTTACAGGCTGTCTGTGGCAGCATCTTAGATCCAGCTAGTTGAAGAGGGCCCTCTAGCATCCAGGCATCTTGTCCTCAGAGATACCAAGACAAGAGCAAGGTGGGTTAGAGCTGAGTCATCTAAGCACTGCAGAAATAGGCAGGGTAGCACCAGTGTGGAACTTGGTCATTGTCCTTCTCTGCCCTTTTGTTTCCTGATTCAGATGCAGTTTCATTGCAGATGTCAGAGGCCACCAAAGGGATACACTGTGGAGGGGCTGGGGTTTGCAAAACCACTGGAAGGGTAATTCATTTACTCATTTGTACAATTTGCGTAATGATAACAGCTATCTCTGTGTTATGGTGAAGAGTGAGATAATTCATAGAAAATTGTTATAATTGTGGAAAATATTGTTCTTATATCAATTACAATAGGTGCATCTATTAATTTCCTAGGGCTACTATAACAAACACCAAAAGGCCAAAATCTAAGTGTTGACAGAACACCTCTCGCTCAAGGCTCAGAGAATGAATTCCACTCATCTTTCCTCAGTTCTGGGGATTCCTGGTGACCCTTGCCAGTCTTTGGCTGATAGATCTATAGCTCTGATCTCTCCATTTCCCCATCAACTCCTTCCCTCTCCTCTTCTTATTAGGATGTCAGTATTGGGCTTGGGGGCCAATCAAACCCTAGTGTGTCCTCAATTTAAGGACTTGCAGCTACAATGACTTTATTTCAAAATAAAGTCATTTTCTGAGGTTGCAGATGGGTGTGCATGGGGACTACTACTGAGTCTGCCACAAAGCAGCATCTTTATCCCGCTCTAGGACCCACAAACACATAGGGGCCGAGGCAGGATGGGAGCTGGGGGGGGGTGCATTCTCCCAAGAGGCAGCCTGGAATCAGAATCCCTGACTACTCAGTATTTATTGACTTTCATTTATTGTTTTTAATAAAAAAAAAAATACCCTAAAATGCCAAGTGAGGATAAATCACAGAACTCCTCTAGCTATGATCCAGCCTCTTATCCTAACAGCAATATCATTTCATATAAAACACAATTTTTTTTACCACAACCAATAATAAACAAATATGAATCTCCAAGTCTTTTGTAAACTGTCTATTTGTTTCCCTGGATTTTAATAGTCATGACTGTGATACTTAAAGTTGCTTTTTAAAAGCATCACTAGAGGGAGAAAAGGTCGTGTGCTTATTTTTGAAGTGCATATTGCAGAATAATGAGATTTTCTTTGTGCAATTACTACAAATCTGAGCTCTGTGTTTGTGATTGCAGGATAATTTCATCTTAATGTTGATGATGTGGACTGCGCTGCAAATCAAGTGAATTCTTATAAATCACAAGCTGTGTTCCTATTAAAAGCATGCAGTTTGGATAGAGATGGGAATCTGCAACAATCCAGGTTTCTTTAATCACTGAAGTTCAAACGCCCTCCCATCTTTAAATTTGGACTTCTGCTAAGTAAGGATGGGCATAGCATTGTGTATGGAATGATTCATAAAAATAACTGTGGGGGTCAGCCAAATTGCCCAGAAGATTAAAGCACCTGCAAGCAGGCAAAAGGGCCAGGGTTCAATCCCCAGGGCTGTTGTGCGGGCCCCGCCCCCGGGACACAATGAGACAGCAATTGAGACTGGGCGTGGTGGCACACACCTGTAATTCCAGCTCTTGGGAGGCTGCAAGCAGGTGGATCAGTATGAGTCTGATCTAGTACTGAGACCCTGAACACCATGTACACCCTTCCCTAAAATACAATAAATAAATAAATAAATAAATAAATAAATAAATAAATAAAATAACTGTGATGCAGAGATTTACAAAGTTGGAACTTGCAAAGTAAAGAGCTTCAAGGTTTACTCTTGGCATCTAAGGGGTGACCTCTCTAATTTGTTTTTGTGCAAAGTTTGTACCAAGTAGCAAAAAGTGACCTAGCCTTTTAAAAAATAGTGGCAATAATAATAATTAACATTTAGGTGCTTGATACATATTAGCTCATTAAATTTTCACAATGACCTTTAAAGTACGTATTCCGCTACTGTCTGCATTTTAAAGATGATGAAATCAAAGCCCCAGTTTATAAATTTATAGACACCAAATCTGGCTACAGGGTCTGAATTCTTTTTTTTTTTAATAACTTTTTTAAATAGATATTTGCCATGCATATTGATCCCATTCATCATACGGAATTTGTACCTGTACATAATATGTATATATTAACTCTTCTTTTTGCCCATTCCCCTTCCCTTCTTTTAAACCTTGTTCTCCATTTATAAATAAAGAGCAAAATGTGGGGCAGATATTGGGAAGCAGGAAAGCTTGTTCAAATAGGAAGGAGAAAACAGGGATGGGTAGAGGTAAGGCAAGGAGGGGAAACTGGATCTTAAAGGAGAGACTAGAGGGACAAAATGGTCTGGGTTGTGAATTGTGCTGCTCAGTAGTCTTTCAGGATGAATTTGCATTACCCAAGTCTCATATTTCCATGTCCCACAAAGCTGCACACCAGCCAAGTGACTGCAATGAGGGCTTGCAGTCATGCAGGCTCTGACCCTGATATACAGTCAGCACCCCCAGCCTCACAGGCTTTGTGCCCATGGACTCAGACAAGTCAGGCATGTGAACTGAACTCTCCAAAACCTTTCTGTAATTATTATCTAAATGATGCATGATAACAATGATATATATATAGCACTACATTATATTTCATAAATAGTTTAGGGATGATTTAAAATATATCTGATGACATGGGTTTATCATACACAAGTGCTGCCCCCCTGTTACATGAGGGGCTTGAATATCTGTAGAGTTTGATATCTGAAGGAGATACCGAGAGATGACTGTATGATCAGTTCCAACAAGTCCTAGACATGTACACCTGGGAAAGTTATTCAGGATTTCTCTGTACCACTTTTCTCAGCCCAGAGCTGCTAAAAGATATTGAAAGAGTCACTGTCCAGTGAGCAAAATGAGGCTAGTTTTAATAAAGACATAGTAATTACTAAAGGAAAGCAAAAGGGAAATACTGTGGTTGTTATCTGTGGAAAATAGCTTCCACCTTAATGTCCAAAGAGAAGAAAGGAAACAAAGAGATGAAAGCACTGTTCTAATAGAACCCAGAAGCAATCTTATAGAACCTTCAAGAAAGACAGGCACTACCTATTGCATCCTTCTCCATCCATATGTCTTACTCCTACCTCCCTTGGAATCTCTTATTGGGAGAAACTATCTGGAAAAGTAGCCACAGAATTTTTGGGACTCTGTAACAAAAGACAGAGCAGAGAGGGGTGATGCAGAGAAGGGATGCGAAGGTGTCCTTCAAGGGTCATGGGTTGGAAACCATTTCCAGTGCAATGGGGTGAAACCTTTGGGAGGTCATCTGGTAAAAAAGGCTTTGCCTCTGTGGGATCATTGGAAGCTATCATTACCGAGTGATACTATGGTGAGAGTAAGGTTGAATAAAGGTTAGGTTTGACCTTCCTCCCTTACTCACCCATATGATGCCTCATGCCACACTGATTCTGCAAGAAGTCACTCCTGAGATAAGCTTCTCAATGGTGGATTTGCCAACTTACAGAAGGAAGAGTTCCAAGCTAATAGATTTCTATTCTTTATAAATTATCTGGTCTCAACTATACCATTAAACAGACCTAGGTATGAAGCAGAGAACACAACTATCAGAGGTAAATTCCCTATGTTAATTTACTCACTTGACCAATATTTGTTGAGGATTAAGGACCCAAGTAGGCAAGACTCTGGTCTTTAAGGAGCTGAAAATAAAGTGAGTAAATAGGGGCCTAGATGTGTGAAATAGGTTGGGTACTGGGAGTGGACACAGGACTATTTTTAAGAGGAAATTGTCTCCTTCTGTGTTGGGTGCCCCAAGCAATAAAGCTAGGACATCATTGCTCAGTATGACACTGAGACATTGGCTCTATTCCCAGGGAAATAAAGTACTCTGTGCCACCTCCTTAAATCCCTGTGTCATCCTACGATGTGAGAAACTGGAGCACGAGGGTTGCCTGGAGAGTGTCTTACATGGAGTTGTTAGCATGACAAATCTTGCCAAATTTCTCTGGGACCTTGAACACTTCTGGATAGGAACCTCTACCATTCTAGAAAAAGAAACTAAAAATTACAGGCCCTATTTCAGAACAAAGATAGAATTCCAGTCAGCTTTCTATTACCTGGACAGTTAACGGTACAGGCATCTTTATATGTGTCTGACTCCATTATCCAGCCTCTATGCTAGTTTGATCACTTTTACTCTGTGGTCTTCATGCGTTCCGGCTTGGTTGTCCCTCTTACATTCATGTGGCATCTCGTTGCCCAAACTTGTAGGAAATAAAGTCTTTTCTAATGGAAGTGGATGCTTTGGGGTTCTGCCCCAGTGGCCTTCTCTGGTCAGTTCATGCACTCCTTGAGCCCCTAGAATTAGCTACTAATATACCCTGCTTTCCCTCCAGGATACTGTCTCCAGTCAGACACAAGCCTTTCACAGTTTTAGATCCCCACTCACTGAAGGGCAGACTTGGGTCAAAAGTGATTAGCAATGAATTGCAAAAGGCCAGTCCTATTCCCTAAATGGGTGCCAATTCTCATGCAATTCATGCTCAAAGAGCTTTCTTTCTTTCTCTTTTTATTAATTTTATTGAGAAACAAATAGCAATGAGACAGTTTCAAAACAGGTTATTAGGACAGTTACAATAACTAATACATTACACATTGTTGTCTTCATGGTAATTATTCATTGTACAAGAAGCAGACACGATAAATATCCTGTCCAAACACTATTAGTACAAATCTTTCTTCTCATTGAATTAAGAGAAAGTAGCTATATATATCTCTCCTAACTATTTTGTATATATAGATACAAAATGGTCCTTCATTTATATCCCCCTTTTTTGTTTATTTTTGTCAGAGATGGGTATTCCATTGCCATTTGAATATTGCGGGTGCATGAATTCAGCAAAATAATCCAGTATAGTCCAGTATGGGGCCTCAGAGGAAAGTGATTGACGTATAATGCACCTAAAGAGAGCCACCTAGAGAGAAAACATTCTCTCAGGCTTTCACAGAGAGCAAATTGGTCAAGCAATGGCCATGACTCATCCACATGGCTGACACTGACAAAGGATATACAAACTGCAGTACAGGGTTTCAAGGTAAATTCTGAGATTTGACTGACCTTTTCAGATACAAAAGTTACATTTCTTGTTATATAGGTCTTGCTTTATCTTGGCCTTAACCATCCAGCAGAAAAGGATAAAAATAAGGTATAAAAAGTAAAGCCATATTAACATGCTGAGCTGCAAAAGGCTCAAGTTAACAGCTTTTGATGTTGCCAGTCCTATGGTAACCCACTACTCTTGTGGACTCCAGCACTTTCTGCAGAATCTTGTAAAAGCCAGTCTCCAAGTGAGATCATCACCTTGCTCAGCTTCTTCTCTCCATATTCTGCATCCCTTTCTGTCTCACAGGTGTCCTGAGAGCTTTCCCACCAAGTTACTTACACAAGGATTCCTGTCTCAGATTCTGCCTTTCAGGAGCCATAACTAAATCACCAGTTACTCTGAGTTTCCAGTGTGAATCTTCATATATGTCCCTCAAAGAAGGAAGGTTCAGTCACTACTTGCTGCCTGGTGGAATTATTATTTCCATAATGAAAATATCACTTCCCATACCAAGGATGACATCACCAGTGTGCTTGATTCCTCATCCTCAGACAGTCAACTCTTCTGTGCTGGAAACCAGATGCAGACAGTGATACGTGGGCATCCTTGAATGGCTCTGTCTTGTGTTTTGGTCTTTGGTGGCCCATTATTAACTGCTATCCACTCAGCACATTGGACTAAATTAAATTGGTCACATTCCTCTGTTAAAGCCAAAGACTGAATATCAGTCAATATCTGGTCTTCCTCCATGTTTAGTTGTAGAAGATTTATTCTCAGTGATTCTGAGCCATGTAACATTCTGCAGCAGTAAGCATGTGGGCTGTGGATCTACTTTTAAAATGTGCAGGTAGTGACTTACAGATCCCTTATCTGTGCCTCAGTGGATTCATGTTCGAAGAGGAGCAATAATACTTACATCAAAGGGTTCTTATCTGTGAGAAACACCTAACATGAGGCTAATTCTTAAGTTGCAGCAACCACTACTTTCTTCCACTACTCCCCTTTGTCAGCTCTGCCTGGTTTTATTACAAAGCAGGCAAACACAATTGTTGACACTGTAATTGGTCTACAGTGCAAAGATCATGTGCAACGTATTGTTTCCTCCACTTCAGGCTCGTCCTTTTTCCTCCTCTGCTCACCCCTCTTTTTCCTTTTCCATTCCTTTTCTATCTTCTGTTTCCTCCCTTTTCATCCCAACCCTTTCCTGATCTCTATTCCAATCTTGGCCAAAGAAAAGTGAGCATCCGAGGTAAAAGCTCAGTTTTCTGTCTTGCTTGTGAACACTGAATTCACAGTCCTCAAGGTGTTCCCAACAGCACTCCGCTCCAGTTGCCTCTGAGAGTGCAACACGATCCTGAGCCCCTCAGGCTGGCTTCTTTCCCTTCTTTCTCACTTCCCTACTCTCATCTGGGTGTCTTCCTGTCCTTATCGCAGGTTTCTCTTCCCAGAGACTCTTTCAACACAAGATATGATCCCACCCTCTCAATACCATTAAATTTACAGTGGTCCCTTGGCCGACCACTAGATCAGGTGGTCCAGGCTAGATCAGGAACCAGGCAGCCCAAAGTACAGAGAGAAGAAAAGTAGGGAAGTTCTGTCACAGGGCTCCTGATGTCAGGTCCCTCTGCTTTGGATCTGGAACGTGATTACAGTCATAACTCACTGGTGTTATTAGTTCTGCCCGGCCCATGTTTCCATAAGCATTTGTCACCCAGCATTATCTCTTTATTACTTAACCATAAGAGCCTTCCCATTTCTCAAAAGACAGACCAACAGTTTTACAAACAATGGAGACAAAATTGTCTGATAGGGGAAATATATTGGAGGTACCAAGAGCTTGCCAACCAAGAGTTATTAAAACATCTCCCTGGTACAGTTAAGAAAGCAAACCAACAAATCGTTCCATTTCTGTTGATGTGATGTAGGGAGGTGGGAAAACAAGGGAGAAATTCCTTATAGACATGCTCATTTTTCTACTCCCTAGCTCTGCAGCAATTAGATGTCAGCCATGAACACCCATTCTTCATGTAGTCCCTTATGTATTTATCTCTAGTCAACATTCTTGCCTGAAATTGGAGAGCTGAAGGAAGAATATTTTCCAGGATACTAACACTAATGGTCAAATTTAAGTGACAGAGAAACATTCCTCATGATAAAAATAAAGCCCAAAGCCCCCACATGAGAAACACTTTTATTTTTGTCAATCACCTAAATCTTTAGTTTTAGCAAAAGTTTTCTGGTATAGTAGGCAAAGACTTCCACTAGATGTTGGTTGCTACAAATCTTTGCAGAAAGTTAAGCAAAGCCATCAGTAATTTCTGCAGTTTAAAGTTTGTATAAAACAATACAAACTCTTCCTCCCCGATCATGGACATTGGACAGGGTCCAAGGTTTCCTGCCTAGAAGAGACCTAGCTCACCTTAATTAACCAAATTCTCTGCAGAGAATACTCTTGATTTGTTACAGTGAAAGGCTACAGTATGCATCAATGAGAGGCATAAGAATATTTATTAAACAGAATCAAAGGAAAACAGTCTTGGAAGAGAGTTTAGGTGCTTGGAGATGAGGCAAATAATGCAGTGGGTCAAGGTGTTTAGATGGCCTTAGAATGTCCTTCACTCCAGGTAGGTGATCTGGGAGGCTTATTTCTGAGTGATTCTGAACCATATAACATTCTGCTGAAGGAACCTGTTTCCTTAAGGCTAGGTTGTCATTAGTGGGTTAAAGCAAAATCGGGCTTTATCAACTAGGTTGAGGCACAAGCTGTATGTTTCTGAAATTTGGAGATATGGTACCCAATGAATAGTACTGTTTTTCTGAGAGTAGAAGTCCTTGAAATTTATGGGTTTATAATACCAGAAGAAAAATGTGGGCCAAATATGGGCTCCCTTTATCTTTAAGACTCTTGGGAATTTATGAGCAAGAAACCTGGAAGTTAAAATAATAATAATAATAATAATAATAATAATAATAATAATAATAATAAAGGTGTTGGGATGTAAAGGGTACCATGACCTTGAGTAACTGTGTGTCTTGAAGCTATAGTTTTCTATAAAGTTCAAGTTTAGAATCATAATCTGTTTATGATTCTCCTTGGTCCATATCTTATTTCTTCTGTCTTATTTTACACATACTCTTCCTGTCCGGTGGTATTCTATAAATCTAATATAATAGACAAATATCTGCCCTCTTTTAATTTTACCAAGCCTGTATTCTTTCACATACTTACCTTTTCCCCTGATATTTTTCCAATGAAAATCAAATAGTTTACACATATTATTGAGCAAGTCATGCTTTACTCCCTGTATCATAGTTTTCTAAGAAATAACATTTAAACTTATTTTGACAACTAATGGGTACATAGTATTCCAGTATTTAAACCTTAATTTCCCAAAGAGTGTCCAGTAACAAATGAATCTCTGACATGTGCTTTTTGTTTCTAATTTTACATATGTGTGGCATGAATTATTATAAATTTAGTTTAATCTTTTTCAGATTTATGGTGTATTAAACTGTTAAACATTGACATGTTCTATAAGCTGCTTCACTTTTATTCTAATATAATAGTTCCAGTTATTTTTATATGTAGAATCCTCTTTTACAGAAATATCTTTTCATATTAACCATTTTCTCATCAGTGGCATAAAATACATGCCACTCCCAACTTGAGGGAATGAAAGTGTGTTTAGGCTTATAGTTCCAAAGCAGCACAATGGAAGAAACCTCACCCTAAGGCAGCTGGAAAGCAGACGAGAGAAAGAAGAATCTAGGGACAAGGGTATATAGCCTTGCATGTCATGGCCCTAGTAAACCAACCTCCAATAGCTCCCAACTCCTGCAGCACATTCAACTGTGGATTGATTCATTGATGAGTTTAGCACATCTCTACCACTGTAGCACTCCCATGAGCCACTCACCTTCCAAAAGCCTCATCTCTGAACAAATTAGACTTTTGGGGGACAGATGAGTCTAAGCCATAACAATTATTCTACTAGAAAAAACATATTTTTTAAAATATAGTTAGTGTGTTAGTTGCTTTCTCATTGCTGAGACAAAATACCCAACACTTAAAGGAAGAAAGGGCACATGGCTGATGGGGCATTGTAGAGGAAAAATAGTCGAGGGTAACCAGACAAGTGAAAGGAGATTAGCCTCTGTCTGTCCCTGATACGTTATGTAGGACACCTGCCCTGGGGTGGCATAACACTCACCCCCTTTACTCTAGATAGAACTGTGCTTAGTCAATCAGTAGACTGATTCTGTAATCACACATCCTTGATTCCAGCAGTGCACATTTTAGATGCAGCCACTTCTGAAAAGTGCCCCCCTCTGCTACTACATAAGGCTTTACGCAAGCCGTGGCATTCTAGTCCTGCCCCCCCCCAAAGACTCATGCACATCTCTTCATGGAAAAGGTATCTAGTCCATCTCTAAGAGTCACCAAATGCTATCTCTTTCAGCATTCATTGCTGAAAAGTCCAGGTCCAAAGTCTCCTCTGACCGTGAAGGGAAACTCTCAGCAGCAACCTCTCATACAAATGAAAAGAAAGTTACCGCTTCCAACATTCAGTGGCACAAGATAGACATTCTATTTGAAAAGATATATAAAGGGAGACACTAAGAAATGGGACCAAAACAAGCCTGAAATCGAGAAGGACAAGTATGAAATTCCTTATTTCAATGTCCATCATGTGATGAAATCTGTGGCAACATGTAAACACCAAAGAGCATGGATATATGTCCACTGCTCTCTGCTAGTGGTTGTAGTTCCCATGGCATTGCTCTTAGGATGGCTCTGCTCCTTGCTTGCAGTTTTCATCAGATGAGATATGTTCTTGGGTTCTCATACATTTTGATTCTCCACTGCACAATTGGTTTCAGCCTCACAGCTTCACACACGACTCTGGTCCCCCAGAGGCACACTAGTTAGCCTCCCAGACCTTCTTCTAAAATCTGGTTGGAAGCCTTTATGACCTCACAACTCTTGCATTCTGGGTGCACCAAAAACCAGCACCACATGGGTGATAGCGAGGTCTGCTGTCAGCGGGACCAGTAGCAAGGATTCCTTCTCTTTTGGCCCTCAGGGGTCCAATGCTTATGTCACTTAACACTGAACCAAATCAAAAGGAGAATTTCTCTAAGTTGCTGCCATTCTGTAGCATTTTCCTCTGGAGCTCTCTTCTCAAAGAAGTCTTTCATATTTGTAATTCTGAGGCTACAAAGCCTAGAGTCCTAGTAGTTGTGATTCTTCAGGTGATCTCTTCTCTTGTCTTCTTCTGAAATACGGGGCTTTTTCTTGCTAGTCTTTTAAGTGACCAACTTCCTCTGCATTCCATCTTTGCAGGTAGCAACTTTACTCGAGCCTCCTTTCGGGCCAAACTCAAAACATTTTAAATCATTCTGTGTGGCTCTTTACTCTTGATTCTCCACTTAAACTTAGCTAACAGTCCCCAACAGTCCCCATGCTGCTGCCTTAACATTCAACTGTGTTGAGGTTTCTTCTGTAACATTAATCAGTCTTCCAGCCTTCATCTCAATCTCAGGCAAAACGCAGGCAAACTTTCTGACAAGCCATTACATACATGTTCAGGCATCCAACAGCCAATTCAGTCTTTCTAATCCTTCTTCCCTGCAGAAAATTGCCTTTACAAAGCACCATTTCTATCAACATTCTGATCTTCTGAGCTCTGGCCAGTATCTCTCATCAGATACAACATAAGGTGTCCTACCTCCACTTTTTCAGTTGGCATTTTCAAACCTTCCTAACTCTTCCTCTTCCCACAAGCCATTTCCAAAGGTTCTTGAACCACATGCTCTGGTACAGTAACATGAATAACCCCATTCCCAGTACTAAATTTTATTTTAGGCATTTTTTTTTTTATTGTCGTGACAAAATGTTTAATACCCAAAGTTAAAGGTAGAATTTCTTATTTGGATTACAGTTTGTAAAGGTTTCAGTTTATAGTGAGCTGACTCCAAGACAGGGTGACATGGTAGAGGGGCAACGCATAGAAGAAATAGTTCATAGCAAGAAAGCAAGTGAAAGCAGATTAGACTTCTTTCTGTCACTAAATTTTATGTAGGCTACTTGCCCTAGTACAGGTGCAGCACTCACACTCTTAAGTCTAGATAAATCTGTGTCAAACCAATGAGTAGACAGATTGAGTAACACACTTCCTTAATTTCAGTAGCACACACTTGAAATCCAGCCACCTGTGAAAAGTGTCCCCATCCCATGACTACATAAGACTTTGGAGCAAATCTCGATACAAGTTATAACAGGTAAGGAAACACTTATTTAAAACTCCCTAGATTTCTTCTAAAATTAGAGAAGAAATTGCTTTTGAGCCATATGATGAAAGGAAAATTGAGAAAGGCCAAGAACTAAAAATCAAAGGAGATGATAGGCTACGAATTGGAAGAGCAGTTCACAAACACTTGCACTGCTCAAAAGTATTCTGAGCTGTTTTGTCAAGTGCTGAGGTGTCCACTCTAAGTACCAGGCTTGAGAAAGCAGAAAAGTACTTTGGATGGATTCTAATGACCAACAGAAAGATAACTTCTTGTTCATATGCATTTGGGAACAATTTATATCTGGATTTTATTTATTTATTTATTTATTTTTTACAAAACTGACTATTAGATAGAGTTGCTTGGATGTTTTTGTTTAATTTTTTTTTTAAAAGCAGAACCATCTATACCAAAAATTTATGTGCCCAGTCCAAAGCCTATTTCATTATCCTCAATTGGCTTCAGCTAATTTGCCCCAATCTATGAGATAACATGTTTTATTTGAAGACATGAGGTTTATTGGAGAGACTGGCTTTTATTGGGGAAAATGAGGAAGAATTATAATGTACCGGGCAGGGGCTAGACAGAAATCAGGATGATACTTCTGCACATAAATGGGAGAAAGTTCATGGGTCTGGGAGCAGCCTGAGGAAGAAGAAAAGCAAATACATAATACATTGAGGTAGGATGGCCATTCTGGGTGAGGGCAATAGAGGGATTTGCAAGCAAAGCCAAATGGTGAGAAAGTCTTTGTGTGGGCCATTTCTAACATTTTCATTGACGTTATTTTTATTCTTATAGGTACAATTGTGTACTGAGTACCTCCTATGGGTGAAGGAGTCAGAGTGGCAATGAGACCACCTCTTGGCCTTGAAGAGCTTCCTTCCTAACACTTCAGCAAATAGATGCCCCACTGAAGTAAACCGGCTGTCAAAGGACAAAATTAGAACAATTTACTGTGTAGATCTTAATTGACTTTGCTATCAAATATACAATTGTGCAGTACTTCATTCCATAAAATAAAATAAGTGAGCAGAAAAATTTGGTCAAATAGAAGATTTAAGGAAGGACAATCCAAGAACAAAAAGTTAATCAGACATTTCACAGTCACTGTCTCTGTAATGGGAACAAGGAGACAGACTAGAACAGTGGTCCCCAGGGACCTGATTTGGGCAGAACAATTTTTTCAACATGGCAGAATTTGCTTTTATTACCATGTTTGCAATGGCTACTAGTTATTTTCCTCAGCATCACTTCATCAGTTGCAACCCAGATCATCAGGATTAGATTAAGGAGCTGATTGCCTATCATTAGGATTAGATTAAGGAGCTGATCGCCTATCATCAGGATTAGATTAAGGAGCTGATCGCCTACTTCCCTCTCGTGTGCTGCTCACACTGGGGCTCACAGTCCTTTGAGAATTCATTTCTTCTGCTGATGGACAGAAGGCAGAGTGCAGGCAGTGGTATGAACAATAGGGAGTTGCTGTAGATGAAGCTTTACTTGCTGATGGCCTGCTCACCTCCTGTTGCTGGGCCTGGTTGTTATTGGCTGCAGACCAGCGTAGAGTGGGGGCCTTTCCTTAGAATATAAAAATGACTAATTGATTAGAGTTCTTTCCTTAAAATCACTTATATTGTACGAAGGATTAAAGCAGAGGGAACTTCATTATCCTAAACAAGTCCTAAAAGGGAATTTGCCTATTGGCTCTCATTTCTCCTAGTTTCAAGGAAGGGCAACTTAATTTCAGTTTGATAACATGAAATTTTACCATGAATAACACTATTTTGAATTTTATTCTAGTTTATTGAGTCCCAAGGAGGAGCCTCATCCACAACAGTAAGCCTCCTGTAATTTTATTTAACATGACCTTAAGAAAAAGTCATGCAATCAATAGTTTTGTAGTTTCTCCAGAAGTCAACCTGGAGGTATAAATACAAGAAATAATTTGGAAGTTAATCGCAGGACATGTCCATAAGGAGAAAAAAGAATGAATAAGGAAGAAGTAAAGAAGGAATGGAAATCAGTGAAATATCCAAGTAAATTTCTATTTGGTCTAGAAGGATCAGTCCTACTGAGAATCTTAAAAGACAAAATATAATTGTCTGAAGTTTCCTCACAATAGAGTCAAAAGGGCTTGGGATATTATTCACTGGCTGCTCCTCAAGAGAGAAGAGAATGAAACAACCAAGATGTCTGTCACATGAGGAATGGCTGAAAAAGATGTGGTATTTCTATATAATGGAGTATTACTCAGCTACAAAGAATGATAAACTTGAAGCATTTATATTGAAGTGGATGACACTTGAACATATACTCATAAATGAAATAAACCAGACACACATGTGTAAATATCGTATAGTCTCCCTAGTATAAGAAGTCAAAAGAAGAAATACAAAGAGAAATGTACAACAACTAAAAAGAATTGAGTCCGATAGTTAGGGCAAACTGAATGGCATATGCTGCAGGGTACTAATCAGCTTTTCTTCTGGATGAACTTAGGTTCACAGAACCTAAGTTCACAGATCAAAATTGGAGAAATAGAAGAGCTGCAAGGTCAGCCAACATTTTGGTCCTAGCCTTTTGAGGTCAACAAAGACTCAAGGCATAGGAGAACCTGTACTGTAACATCATGAAACTCAGTTGTGCCCCAAATTTTCTGAACAAGGAGATTATGGAGCCACAGAGGAAAGAGACTGATGATGTATAGTGTGCCTAGGGAGAGTCACATGGAGAGAAAAGTTTCTCTCAGGCTCTCATAGAGAGCAAACTGACCAAGCATTGACTGGGACTCATCCGCATGGATGACACAGACAAGGATCTACAGAATAAGATACAGGATTACAAGATAAACCCTGAGGGGACTTCACTGACCTGATCAGAAACAAAAGCTACATCTTTTGGTATATAGGTCTTGATCTATCTCAGTCTTAACCATCCAGTAGGTATATAACATGGGGCCATAATAATAAGTTGAGCTGTAAATGGCTATGGTCAACAACTTCTTCAGATAATTCACTATTGTTGTGGAATGCTGGACCGTGTTGGATTGTGTTGCTGAGTTCAGGCACCTAAATTGGTTTAATGACAATAGAGTGCCCATCTTGGACAGGTCTAGACACCAAAAAAAGGGGTGTAGAAAGGAAGAATCATGATGTGTGTGTATAAACAGTTAGGATAAATATGCTGTGCTTGTGCATAATTCTATGAGAAGCAAGATTTGCACTCCTCTTTTTTTTTTTTTTTTTTTTCTTGGCAGAACTGGGGATTGAACTCAGGCCCTTGTGCTTAAACTCAGGCCCTTGTGCTTTGAACTCAGGCCCTTGTGCTTAAGATTTGCATAATAGTGGTTGGACAAGATATTATGTTGGCTTCTAGTACTATAGACAACCACTAGGAAGATAACAAAGTAGAAAGTATTAATTATTGAATCTGTGATATAATTCAGCTATAACAAATAAGTGTATAGCTTATGCCTATAAGTATAATACCATGTATGCACCTGGTACGACACCAAAACATTACAAAAACATTTGGCAATGTATTAATTTATCGAATCTGCCTGTTAATTTGCCTTGAAAGTGTCTCATTGCTATTTGTAATAATAATATTAATAATAATAATAAAATAGAATGGTAAGTCTTCAGTATTTCCAGCCTGCTGTATACATACACAGAGCAAGACAGGTGCCTAAGTCTAGGAAAGCCTACAGTAATGGATGGTGTAGTTGGAACTTAGCAATTTGCAAGCTTTATGAGGGCTTTGTGGTATTTTAGGGTTCAACCCTGCCTGCATCCTCAAACTCTCCTCTCTTTGTCACTTTCCTTGTCACTCACACATAGTCACTGACACCTTCAACTCAGAGGAGGAGACATTTATTTTGGCTCTCCATTCAAAAAGTTTCAGTCCAAGGATGGAGGTCTCATCAAATAGCATGATAGAGGACTCTGTACAGAGGAAAGCTGCTCCCATCAAGGCAACAATGAAGCAATGAGGGAAGGGCAGAGCCAGAGAGAGAGAGAGAGACCTTCTCAGGTCAAGCTCCCAGTGACCTATCTCCTCCAAAAGACCCCACCTCCTAAGAGCTCATCAAATATGAACCAATCAGTGGATCAGTCTATGCACCTTCCAAACCTATGAGATTTTGGGGGACTATTTTCCCATCTAACCATAACACCCAGCTACTGATACAGGGAGAAAAACTGATCTCCGGTGGGTGACCTCCAAACGATAAGCTGAACCTCCAAATGACATAGGGAAAAACGATCTCTGGACCTGACCTGTACGAGTTCATGTTCTCTAAAACTGAAGAATGAATTTTGGAACAAACGGAGGTTATGAGCAGAATAGATTTATTGAGGGAAAGAAAGCTCCTGTCCGAGAGAGGGACAGGAGCGGGGCCTGAGTGGGTAGTTCCCCCAGAAGCTGTCTCTTCCAGGGACTTTTATAGAAGAAAACCATGTGGTGAGGCCGGTCTAAAGTGGTAAAGACATGGGAACTCGCTTAGGTGGACAAGAGGTGGGACAAAACCATGGTTAACCAATGAGATTACAAGCACCATTGCTCAGGTAAAATTGATTAAGTTCAGGAACAAATAGGGAAGCGAGTCACATAGCAAGTGGGTATGAATATGGGACAGGGTCTCTTCCTGTTGGGGGTTGGGCTAGTGACTCATTTAAACTCTTTCAAAGTGATTGATATCTATCTAGAATATCGATCTCTGATGCCCATCCCTAGGGAAGTATGTAGCTATGTTTCTTCTTTTTGTCTTGGTCTTGAGGTGTGGCCCATAGGGAGTGTCTGTCTCTTCAAAGTTACAAAGTCACCTTATCTGCCATCTTGTCTCCTTGAGGGCCTGACCCTGTCTGACTGCCTAGAATATTTCTATCTAACTCAGCTGCCTACAACACTACCCTCACCACCCATGCTCCCATCAGTGCCCTCCAGCCCCTGCTGTGTCATTGACTCTCACTTTACCAGACATTTGACATTTTTTAAATGGTCCCTGACATCTTCCACCACTAAGCCTTTCTCTATTCCACTCCTTCTGCTTTCAGTGAACTTCCTCCGTATCTAATTAGGCCTTTGTCAACATTCTACTCAAAAGCTATTTCATTGATGAATATTTTCAACTTCTCACACATAAAAATCATAAAAACTGCCATTCCAGCCTTGTTCCCTCTACAGAAACCCATCATAGCACCTGCAATTATACATCCACAATAAGGCACCTTCATGAGAAAATTGACATTATGTCCCACATAATTTGCCTGACTTTTATTCTACCGAGAGTCCAACGAGAAGAAAGCAGAAAAGGCAAAGAAGACCAGGCACCTGCCTTTTAAAGGCTTTTCCTAGGAGTTGCACAGTAGTTTGACTTTCACTGCCTCAAACTGAATCCCATAATCACATCTAAGTAGAAGGAAGTCTGAGACATTGAAAGTCTGTACAACTTCTACCCAGTTACTTTCCCCATTTATTTATTTTCCATCTTTATGAGTTTGCTTATTCACCAACTCTCATGTACTGGCCTGTACTTACACATGATACATATTTATTATCTAAGTTTTATGCTGACCTTATATCACCCACTGGGTTTTCAAGGATATATTAGGGTCCTCATGATCAAAGAGGTTTTCATTAAATAGGTGTGAATAATAATGTGAACTGAGTGCAATGTTTTTTTAAAAATTTTAATATTAATTGAATGCTCATAAAGCAACATCAAAATTTTCAACATGGATTGCCTACAAAGTATAAAAAATAACAACAAATATAAGTTCCTATGTAAACTTTAATGAAAATACCAATAGAACTCTACAAAAAAAAATCTTTACTTCAATTGTCACATCTAAAGTTCACACATGACGACAATGCATTCCATACACACATATCACTTGCACTGACAGCATGTGTATTTTGCTTTCCTAGTATTTTTGTAGGACATACTTGCCATCTTGCTAACCTTTCTGTTTGGCTAGGAGGTTTTTATTATATTATGCAATGTGTGGCTAACAGAAACACAAAATATTTATAAGATAAAACATTAAATTCTTAATATGCACTGTGTGTTTAGAATAAACTTCAACATTTTTGCATCGACTGAGTACTTGCTTATAAAACCTAAAATATAGCATCAGAAATAAATTCCTACATGAACTATACTGAAAATACCAGTAGTATTCTACTACAAAGATAAGCTTGCCTTAACTGCAACACACAAGGCAGACTTTACACATGCCAACCATCTTTCTGTGCTCAGGTGCCCCTTGCACTGACAGGGCATATGCTTAGCTTTCCTTTCCTATGTGGCAGGCCATGCTTCTCTGTCTTTGTCAGGAGATTCATATTATATCACACAAGGTGCACTTAGCAGGAAAATAAGATATAAATAAAATAAAATATTAAATATGTAATGAGGGGCTGGACAGATAGCCTGGCAGTATAAGCTCTTGCCTGGAAAGAAAAAGTCCTGAGTTTAATCTCCAGTACCACATGCTGTGCTGGTTGCCATGCCAGCCCTGAAACCCGACTATAGGCAACACACAGCTATAATCTCAGAGCTGAGAAAGCTGAGATAGTTGGCTCACTATGAGTTGTGAACTGCACAGTGACTCCCTGCATCAAATAAATGAATAAACAAATTTTTTAAAAATTTGTAATGAGTGTTTAGACACAAAACATTTTCAAATCAGCTGTTAATTTACTTACAAAATCTAAAAAAAATAACATTATAGATAAAAGCCCATGTGAACTACAATGTAAATACCAACAAAATTTTACCATAGAAATGATCTTCGCTTCAATTGCTACACCTAAGGTAGTCTTCCCATATGATAACTGCATGGCCCATACACACAAGTATTGCTTTCACTGATAACACTTGTTTTGTTTTCCTGTCCTTTTTGGTGGGGCATAGTTGACATGTTTTTGGTTTTCCTGTTGTTGTAGTAGGTCTTGGTGATGTTTCACCTACATTTTCATCTGTCAGCTCATTAGTGTCCTCCATAATATTTTGGTAGTTCTCCGGGCAGAAATGTTTTGTTTTTTCTCTGGTATAAATAATCTCTTCTGAATTTTTATCCCAGTCCTCTAAAAAAAATTCTCCATAGTATTCTGTACTTGATATTTTCTTGGCAAGCTATCAAACTACTTATGCCACACACGTTTAGAACTGAGTAAAACACAACCATTGGCCAATTCTTTGTGTTGCAGGTGACATCGTAGTTGCAGCTTAACTCATCAACAACATCCACTCTCCTTTTGGTTTTGTTGTAGAAAGGTTTCCATCTTTTGAGGTTTTCTTATCAGTAGTTCCATCATGATATAATATTGACATCAACAGTACCAGATTGCTTTTCCTTACCAAAAATGAGGCCAGTGTTATCTTTCTTAATCCAAAGAGTGTGCCATACAATTCTCCATTTTGAAATTGCAACATTTCACTTAGAATTTCTGCTTTGTTCCTGTGTATAATTATTATGGAACCATCAACTGGAAACCATCAAAACAATGGTCGAATGTCATATTCGGATTATTAGTTTTGGAGATGGGAGCAACAAGGCTGTTTACAAAATCACTCAGTTGAATAATGACCTGGTGGCTAGTTATAGGACTAATATGTTAATTAACAACATCATATGTCTTGGCATCTACAAGGGCATAAAGTTTATGAACTATTTTGAAGGTTTTTCATCATATACAACCTGAAGGCACAGTGACAAGGAAATGCTAGAAGATGTTCATCAGTAGACATAGTCATGTACTCAGATGGTATAGAAACTGACTATTGCCCACAAATCTCTCAAGCAATGAGTAGACAGCAGCCAGATTATCAGTTCTTTTTCTTTCTTGTTGGGTGGCTTTGTCATCATATCCTAGACAATTCTGAGGGGAAAACAAATCTCAGTGTCATTGTTATTCCAGAAACCTCAAACCCACACCCATCACTTTTCCATAAATCTTTTACATTCCTATGATTGCCAGGAAGAAGCCCTGTTAAGTACAGCAGAGGGAATGCTTTTGGTTCAGCTAGTGAGATATTAAAACAAATGCAATTTTTAGTATGGTTATTTTGGTGCATCTAAAACATTTTACTTGTATTTCAGCATTTGTGTAATTCTCATCTTGTAGCATTTCATCTGTTGCAATTCCCAACACAGAAAGGCACTGCTATCATTCCATCCTAGAAGTTTCACCCATGCCAAGATCCTCACTATCTTTTTCAACCTAGCTCTAGTATTGGATTATTCCATTTGGTTGCATGACCATGTTGTACCATTTCCACTAGTCAAATGTACACAAATGGCTGTGTTCTTTGTTATCTGTGTCAAGGAGGTAAGCATTCCCTGTCTGTATTGGTCAACTCTTGCTCCATTTCACCATTACAAAATCTTTGTCTCACATGGCCAGCATCAAAGTCATTAGCATCTTCATTATCCATTCATGAGTAACCTTGACCACCTCAAAAACTTGGAAATTTGGTTTGTAATGTGCCATTGTACTGAATTGGCCTACTTCTATGAGAAAAGTCAAAAGAAAACTGTTTGAAAAGCAAATCCTAAATGAACAGAAATTTAGCAATGAGCATTTCCTAGGTAAAGCTCAATTTCTGCTTCTTGAAAGCGCCTGTACATACTTCACCATTTGTCTGGCACACGGGTGAATGTACAGATGGGTTTTTGCTTTCCCCACTCACAGCTACTGTGAGTCACACCCACATTCCATTATGGTAAAGTACATGTTTACATAACAGCAGAGTGGTGTGGGTGTATTTTACCCCATATGATGCTCAGATACACACACGCTAAACCTGTTAGATGCAGCATTACGTAGGCAAAAATCCTGGGGTAACATTTTTGCATGTGTATACACACTTTCCATTTGTCCTTCCAAGTGGATAAACACAAAGATTCCTTCTTGTATCCCCAAGGTGCTTCTACTATGATACAAACCCAGTTACTAATATGCTATAGTATAAATTTACAGTATAAGTACTTCAAAATCTGAAGTGTATTTAACAGTGCATCTCAGTCAGAATGAGCTGCATTTCAACAGAGCATAGCTGTTACCATAAGGGTAACACAGCTTTGGACTACAAGGAATGATCAAAATTTCAAAAATGGCTGAGCATCAAGGTAGAAATAGATTGAGTCCCTGAAGATTGCAGCGCTCCCTACCAACGCTGAGCAGCTTATCTCCCGGTTCCATTTACACTAGAGAATAAGAGGCTGTACTGTCTTTTATTTTTGGTGTTCTGCTATGTGCAGCAGAATGGAATTCTGCTGGATTCATTGTGAAGTTAGTGAGTCAGGGAAAGTTCCTCTGCTGCGCTGAGGTGATGCACCAGAGACCCATGTGAGGGTTAATTTGATCTTTCTTAGCCAACATTTAAAAACCAGCAATTTCATGTAAATGTGCAGCATTCTATTTCTTCTCAAAATATTGGTTGAAGTGCCATTGTGGTTTATTTCTAGATGTACCCCAAAGCCTTGTGCAGTCATGGGGCTGGGTTCTAGACTTCGTGATTGCTTCATGGTCCTATGCTGTCATTATGAGTGTGGGAGCTAAACCCACCCTGGAGTGGTCACCTGCATATAATAGAAGAGGGGGAAAGACGCTTGCTCATTCCCTCCTCCCTTCGGCTCTTATTGCTTCTGCTGTCATCCTCCACCATTCTTCTGCTGTCATTCTGCCATGTTGTACTGCCTTGGAGCCAGCTGATTACAGACTGAAACCTTCACAAACTGTGAGATAAATAAATCTTTCTTTCCTTAATTTTACTTATAAGATTGTTTTTCTCAGCTGAGAAAAAAGTAACCAAAACAAGGGAGAAGGCTGAGCAGCAATATTTGGTCAATTCTGAATTATAGGTTGTCTAAAGAGACAGGGCCTGAAGCCTACCTTTGCCACCACCCCCTGCTTGAAATTTTTACTTTTAACATACCTAAATCAAATATGTTTAGATGTTGGCTATAGCCTCGTCCAGTGGCCCAATCTTCTACTTTCTATAAGTAACCCAGTTCAAAACTTGCCCCTTTTCCAGACAATCATTCTCAAATTGAAACTGTCTCCCTGGGAGACTATATATCCTCTTCCATATGGGGCAGCCCCAGCATAGATGTGTAAAAGGTTAGACTTTTCCTGTCAAAGTAGGTACAACTCTGTGGCACAGCCCATGCTCCAGAATGTCCCATGGTATCAAGCTAAGCATGGTTCCACCTGAAGGAGTAATTTAGCTCAGCATCTTCACCTGCTCCATCCAACTTCCCTTCACCTTTCTCCTGAGAATATTTCAGCAACAAATCGAATATAGAAAAAATTGTGTTTCAGTTCATCTTCTAGGGGAAAAAAAGCCTTTTTAAGAATTTGAGTTTTCAGGCCAGAGAGAGAACTCAGCAGTTTAAGCTCCTGCCTGGCAATCGCAAGGACCCAGGTTCAATTCCTGGTACTGCATGCCATGCCAACTCCATCATGCCTCTTGTCTCAGTTCTGAGGGGGCTAAAAAAATAAGACAATTACTATGAACCAGAGCTACATAGCAAGAGCCTGTACCAAATATATAAATTTTTTAAAAAAGTGTTTGAGTTTTCCATCCCTGGATTAGCAAGAGAGCGGAAGCATGCTGAAACAGTTAAAACTCACTCTTCCCTCTAGGTAGTGCTGGCTAGAAGAGCATCAAGGAGTCATAGTCAATCTTTGGAGATCAATACAAACTGTCAGATTGATGGTTATCATGAAGGTCCCAGAATCCATTGCTGCGCTGGCATGAGAGTTATTATTCTGATCAAGCACATGGCTCTTTGTTCCATGCACCACAGGCTTACTCATTTCCTAATTATTGCTCACGCTGACTTGGATGTTCTTCCTTTATCATCAACAAAAATAAATAGTTCAGCCACAGCCAACACTATAAAACCAATATGACTCCTGACTACTGCCAGAAAGGCTAATATGTTTGTACAGTAAGGGTGCAGGCTGGTGATTTCCTCAATATTTGTTCTAATAGGAGAGCTTAGATTACAGACATAGAATGGCTAGCCCATTACTTTAGACATAATATAATTAGATTTTTACTTATTTACATACTGTATTAGAATGAAGTTCTTAGAGACCTATTGAGAAGAATTTCATTGGTTAAGTCCTTCTAACTGGTGCAACTTCAGATCCACAGCAAGATTCATAATGCCACCATCTCTTGAGAAGGGGGATCAAGCAATGGGGGGAGAGGAAGGAGAAGTAGAGAAAGCATATGAAAAAGGAATAAAGATGTATTATATGTGTGTGCCAACACCACACTACAAATGTACTTGTTTTTCCCATAAATGTGTACAATAAAAATAAAAAACATGGACCAAGGAAATGCAGTGAAAAGTCATTGAAATGCCTGCCTGTGACACACAAATCCCAGAGGAAAACTTTCAGAAACCACATTGGGTTTTGATTTGCAGAGGAATCAGCCATCCTGAGTTCTTCTCTCCTAGTGCTCAACATAAAGAGAACACAGCAGTTGTGATGTGCCGCCCTGCACTTCTCATGCCTGCCACTGCTTGGACAGAGGGCTCTGACACTCCCAAGCCAGGGGGGTAATGGATGGTTGAGACCAGTTGTGCTCAAAGCATCAGAGTTCAGAACCTTTTTCTGCTATTGAAAACTATGAAGAGCTCCAAAGAGCTTTTACTGACATAGGTTATGCTATATATACTTAATAGGATAGAAATGAAAAATGGAGATATTTTACAATATTAATTAAAAGTATAGTAATAATTTATTAATGTTATATTTCTATAAAAATAACTATTTTTTCCAAAGCCAAAAACTCGTGACAAGTGAGATGCTGTTACGTTTTTGTAGATCATTTTAAATGTCCGGCTTATCTGAAAACAAGTAGCTGTCCTCCTGCATCTGTTTCTGCATTCAGCCTTTGCACTCCAGGTAGACTCTGAAAATCCACTGCATCCTGGAGAGACAGACAAGGCTAAACATCAAACAACCTGTGAGGACCATGAACATTGCTTTTACTTTTAAAATCTTGGTCTGTGGACTGAAACTAGTCCATGATGAGGTAAGAACAAAAATTGATGAAATGTTTAGAAACATTTGCAGCTATGTATCAATAATTTTGTTTGTTTAATATAATAAAGTAAGGCTTTGTTTTGCTTTTGTTCTTTTCCTTTTATCGGTGTTATATTTCTTAAAGGATATTTTACAAGAACAAATCTACAGTGGATTGGTAATTAAGAAGAAAAGAGAGCTTTTGACACAGTTTTGGAAGGAATGGTACTTGGCATTGCTCCATAGGTGGTTCTTGACCAACAACATCTGGACCCAGCAGGAATTTTCAGGATCTACTCAGACCAAATGAATCAGAAAGCCTGGGAGATAAGCAGCAAGCTGGGTTTTGACCCACCCTTCAGGGACTTAAGCTCATTGACATTTAAGAACCATATAATTTTCTATCTGCTTTAAACTTTAACAGTTTTGCAGACCAGCCAAATAGCTCAGTGGATTAAAGCATCTGCAAGCAGGCACAGGGGCCCCAGGTTTGATCCCCAGGTCTGTTGTGCGGGTACCCACCCCCACAGCACACTAATACAGCAATTGAGACTGGGCATGGTGATACATGCCTATAATCCCAGCTCTTGGGAGGCTGTAAACAGGAGGATCACTATGAGTCGGATCTAGCAGTGAGACCCTGAACACCTTATAGACCCTTCCCTAACAGTTTTTTTTTTTAACAGTTTAGGAAACTGGTAAGCAGAAAAACTAAAATTGATATGGGGGAATGTATCCCCTACCCTGAAAGATATCTGGTGTCTTAGTTACTCTTTTCTCCTTGCTGGGACAAATACCTGACACTCAAAATGAGGGAAGGAAAGGTTTATTTAGCTCACAGTTACTGGAGATTTCAGTCTGTACTCAGCTTGCTCCAAGGAAGCCTAGCACATAGCAAAGAGCAACCTTTCATGGTGGTGGCAAAGAGCAAGAGAGAGCCAAAGAAAGCGGTAGCAGCAGCTTAAGCAGCTAACTTCTTTTTCCACCTTACATTGAAATGCAAATTACCTGCCCCAGGGCAGGTGTAACATCCACACTTACCATAATCATCACAAACTCCAGAAGCCACCCCAAGACTGCATGAGGCTTTAGGGGAACACAAAAACCGTAACACCTGGGATGAGTTTGTGTTATCTAAAACTGAAGAATGAATTTTAGGAACAGAGATTAAGAGCATAATATATTTATTTGGGGAAAGAAAGCTTCTATCCAAGAGAGGGACAGAAGGAGACCTGAGTATATTGCCCAGGAATCTGTCTTTTCCAGGATTTTTACAAAGCAAAAAAAAAAAAAAAAAAAAAAAAAAAAAAAAAAAAAAAAAAAAAAAAAAAAAAAAAAAAAAAAAAAAAAAAAAATCATGTGGTGAGGCAGGTTTAGGGTGGGAAATAGGGGAACTCTCATGAGGTGGGACAAAACTATGGTTAACCAGTAAGACTATAAATACAACTGCTCAGGTAAAATTGATCATATCTGGGACCATTGGTCCAGGAATGGGGGGATGTGAGTCATGTAGCAAGTGGGCATCAGTATAGAACTGGAGTTTATCCTGTGAGGGGTTGGGTTAGTGACTCTTCCTGGCTTCCTCAAGGTGATTATCCATCCTGGATGCTTATCATTAGGGAGGTAAAGCATTTGCTTGGCTTTTTGTCTTGAGGTCTGGCCCATGGTGGGTGTGTCTGTCTCTCACAGAGTTTTAAGGCGTCTTGTTTTCCAGACTGGCTCCTCTGAGGGCCTAGCCCTGTCTGGCTGTCTATAAAATTTCTATCTAATTTAGCTGCCTACAACAAAATGATTCGAATTCTTACCCTCCGAAATAAATTGAGTATTGTAACCTTAAAAGAAACATAGTCTGCTAGGAAAGAAAGTATTAGGAATCTGAGTGATTAAAACATATGATCAGAAAAATGATTCCTTTCCTGTTTGAAGTGTCTGTGAATGGACACACACATGTGTAGAGGCTTAAGTGCATTAAACAAATGTTTGGTAGGATTATGAGTTATCTGTAGGAATGGGCAAGGGTGAGAATGTGAGGATTCATTCTTTGTAAATGTTGCTTAGTTTGCAGGATGAGTGTGTGTGAAAGAAAACCAGGACTGCTGTCCTCCCATCCGAGAAACAAGAGCATTTGGCCCGACTTCCCTGTATTGGTATGTACAGAGTGGGCTAGGATATTTCATTATTCCCTCCAATTGGCTTTAGGCAATTCAAATGGGTCTAGCCTAGGTGCTGATGTGTAGTCTTTAAAGGAGCATGAATAGTATACCCCAGGGGACAGTGGAAATGGCTCAGTGGAATAAGTGCTTCCCTGGCAAGCACAAGGGTCTGAGTTCAGTCCAGTTCAACCAAAAAAGAAAACAAAAGAAAAAAAAGAGTATACATCAAAACCAAAGCACTTTTGGAAGACCAGAATGATAGATACTCCAAGCAAGGTTTTAGTTTTACACAGTGATATCCTCAGTGGTCTTAACCAGCCAACAGAAAAGTTTAATCATGAGGTATAAAAAAAATAAAAAACATGGTTAATATGCTGAGCTCTAAAAGGCTCAAGTCAACTTTTGACATTGCCAGTTCTGCTGATAACCCACTACTTTTATGGACTATTGGAATATATTGGGTTATTTTGCTGAATTCAAACACCTACAATATTTGAATGGCAAAGGAATACTCATCTCTGACAAAACAAAGCAAAAAAGGGGGATATAAATGAAGGACCATTTTGTAGTAAAAAAAAAAAAATATATATATATATATATATATATATATGTGTGTGTGTGTGTGTGTGTGTATGTGTGTATGTGTGTGTGTGTGTGTGTGTGTGTGTGCAAAATAGGATAGATATACAGCTACTTTTTCTTAGTTCAACGAGAAGAAAGATTTATACTAATAGTGTTTAGACAAGACATCATGTCTACATCTTGAACTCTGAATAACTACTACAAAGACAACAATATATAATGTATTAATTGTTGTAACTTTCCTACTAACCTGTCTTGAAACTGTTTTATTGCTGTTTCTTTCTCATTAAAATTAATTTTTTAAAAAGCCAAAGCACTGAGCCCTGAACAGGAGATACTTATTCAATCTGTGATATGCTGATTACCCTTTTTGCCTGTCTTTCTCTGCATCCTACCGCGTTGCCATTATGCCTCCTAGCCCAGCTCAGATATTTACTGCCACTCACCCCTGAGCCACTCATTCCCCTCTTCACCAGTTAATAAAACCCATATTCAGTCCTGGGGCCAGCCATTGTTCTAACTGGACTTAGGACACCCTTGGTTCCCCATAACTATAGATATCTGTTTATCTCTTAATTCTCTCCATGGATTTCACTGGCAGTGTTAGATTGGAATTACTGGAGTCACAGTGTGTAATGATTCCATTCCTTATAGGGGGGTTAGTGAATTGAATATATATATAACTCACCTTCATTCTTTTTTCTTTCCTCTTCCTCTCCCTGCCTTCCCTCTTGAGAACCAATGTCCTGGATCTGTGTTTCTAAAACTTAACTTTACATCGCTTTAGAAGCTATAGATTCTGATCCAGTGATCCAGGACAAGGGTAGAAAATTATTTCTAGTAAGCTGCATTGGATGCTGCTGTTGCTAGGCATTGGCCACACTTTGAGAACAATGTAGAAAGAGTGCTGTCTTGTGTGGAGACAGGTGGGGCAAGGAACTGGGTTCTAAAGTCCATAGAAGGCCAAGTATCAAGGGAGTATGATCCCTAGAAGGCCAAAGGATGGAGTCTTCCTATTTTTTAAACGTAGGTCAGGCAACAGAAAGGGGCCAACTTTCAGGCAAGTAATTTAGCATAGTCTAGTTTTCTTTTGGCCTCAGTTAAGAGATCATGAGACACAGCTTGAGCCCACAGTTCTAGCAGCTGGGAATTCCCGTTACACTTTTCCTCTCTGTACCACCTTGCTGGAATTTTGCATTTCTGCTGCATTGAGTCTGAAGAGGTCAAAATTTCAGGCAAGACAGGTGAGAGTTTATTCATAATGTTAGAGAAGTGATAATGCTATAAAGAACTGCTGCTGTGTCAACAGATGTAGAAAGCCAGATGCAATAGCTAGAGCTTCCGCCAGCTCCCTAGGAAGCCATGCTAGGTGCAGGTGGACCAAGTGACCATCTGCTCACATTGAGGAAGGCAAAGCAGGATCTGAACATCTCCACATCTATGTAGACTGTGATGTTTAAGCCAACATCAGTAACAGTTCCCAGGAACCAACATACATCTTCAGGCTAGTGAAAGACTTGAGTGAAAATAAGGCCTTTCCCATCTCTTGCCCAGCCCAGGATTTTGTATGCAAAGGGCAGAACCTTTCCAACTAAAGACTCTGTCCATGAGTAAATTCACTGATTTTTAACTTGAGCCTTCATGCTAATATTTATGATAGTTTTCCTATGAGAAAACACATTCTGAGTTCCTCACAATTGCTTGACCGATAAATAAATCTGTGGAAAATAAATATGTAGCATATAGTGTTCATCTGAACCAATATTCATCTAATCTTGCCAGATTTGGAGAATAAAATCAGATGACAAATATGCAAGATCTTTGAAAATCAAATTTGGTCCCAGATAGCAGTTTAGTGTTTTCTTACTTCTACCATTTGGTCCATTTTAGTGACTCCCCTGTCTTTACCTCACTTCACTCCCTAGTTCTAGTGCCGACCCTTCTCTTTTCTTCCCACTTACTTGAGCCAAGTCAGACAATACCCCTACTAACAAGCTGTCATGGCTGAAACCTTTTTAAGATATCAAGACAAACTAGTATCCCATCAAATGACAGCCAGGTGGGTAGTGGACACAGTAACAGTAAGGAGAGTTGAGAGGCAGCCAACAGGCAAATCACCTGGAATGATGATGAAGGTAGCACTTCCCCAGAATGACACAGGCAGTAACCATGCCAGGGCCAAAAATCAAGGGTGTGATGACCTGCATCATTATGTCTGCAGGTCCTGAAAATACAGCTCCAGTTGTTGAAGAAATCAACTTTAACTCATAGGACAAATGTCAGTTATTAGAGGGATCTGATTCCCCTCAAAAGAGGAAGAAAACAGTTATATCTCAGAGAATATAGGAATCAGTATGGTTTCGAAACTCTAGACAGAAGAAACCCTTTCTTGTCTTTGTGAGAGTCATTCCAGTTTTAAATGTTACAAAGTCTGATTGACCATTTCTGAGAGCTCCGTTATACTGTGAAATGGAGGGATAGTGATTTACTAAAGGAAAACTAAAGGGCTAATACCAAGAGGTATTGCATAGGCTATAAATTCTCCATTGCTTAGGCTTTGTGGCCAAGTTTCTGCCACTTTGTGCTGTTTCTTTCTCCCTCAATGAGAACCACAGAGAAAAATTCGTTCAACAGCGACATTCCCCAGGCAACTATCAAGTGGTCCTGGGCTCACAAATCAAACATGACCATGGCCCCTAAGGTTTGGAAGGGGATGACAGATGTGAAAATCCATCCAAGATAATTTGTGTGGGAGAGGTGTGAACAGGCACAGTGGGATTCTGGGGAGATGCATGCAGGTGCAATCAGAGAATTGAGGCTTGAAGAAAATACCCTTGAGGTAGTGATCCTGGAACAAGCCTGAAAAGATAGCACAGGCAGAGGTTTGACAGGAAGACCAGGCCTATGGTGAGTGGTTTGCAGAGTGCTAATCTAGATCTAGGCAGGCAAAGGAACTATAAAACCTGCATAATTGAAGGAAGGCAGAGGCAGGCAAAGGAGCTATAAAACCCGCATAATTGAAGGAAGTAATTTCTCAAATACTATGAGAAAAATAAAAAGTGGCAAGAAATAAGAATGGAGAGGAAATCACAGGCCTGGCCAGGTGGGAGAAGGACTGCTTAAAACATACTGTGGACTTTAGAATGAATCCATAGGAATGGATTTGAAGCAAGTAAGTGACATGGTCTGATTATCATATTAGAAATGTCCTTCTGACTAGGATGAAGGACAGACAAAAGGGTGGAAGAGAGCCTGGTATGGCAGTGCACATCTGAAGTCACACTCTGAGAGGCTGAGGTAGGAGGGCCACAAGACCAAACCCAGCCTGGGCAACTTAGAACATTAGCAAAATCCTGTCTAAAAAAAAAAATTAAATGCAAGCAATACAAAATGTGGAAATATGCTGGGGTCAATCCTCCATACCACAAAGAAAAGGGGAAGGGTGGAAGATCAGAAGTAGAGACAATAGCTAAAAGATTATTGCAAAAATCTAGGGACTGGCTAGCAGGAGCCATGACTGAGGGAAGAGGATGAGGTAGGCCGGAGGTTTCATAGGAAACACCTACAGGACCCAGAACTGGTTTGTGAGGAATGGCTATGGAAAGGCAGACAGATTTCTGGCTTGGATGAAGAAGAGGACAGCGACAGTGGTCTACAAAACTAGGATCTTTAGAAAGAGTAGTAGTAACTTTCAGATAGAAAAAGATGAGCTCATAGTTACATATGAGGTCTTGGAATGTCTATGAGATGCTCAGAAAGAGCTCTTCCATAGGTATTGGAGCTTAGCTTTCCAGAGGTGGTAAAAATCAGTGGAGTAAGAAGAAAAAGTGGCTCAGGCTTCACAGTGAGGAGCAGAGAACGGGGAACCAGTAGGACCACCAGGGAAGTGCTGTCAGGGAAGTAAGAGGTGAGTCTAAGAAGCCATCAGAGGATGAGACAAGTATCCATTAATAGCTCTGAGAAATGTCCATTAGATTTGTTTGTTTTTCCTTCTGGCATGCCCAGGGTGGGGACCAGCAAGGCATGTAGTACCAGGGATCGAACCTAGGTCCTTGTGCTTGTGTAGCAGACACTTAGACTGCTAAGCCATCTTTGCAGCCCTTCCATTAGATTTGAGATCCGTGTTTCAGAGATCTTTCAGTGAAGATGTAGGGCCAGAATTCAAACAAGCATGAGTTCAAGGGCGAATTTTGGGTTTGTTAGTAAAGAGCCATGAATCCAGGAATCTGAGTCCTAAGCCACTTTTTGCTCCAAAGAACACCATCAGTCCTGAAGTGTCCATGACCTCAGGAATGAACTGATGTCATGAAGATCACCCGGATCTTGGATGAGGAGTGGCCATAAAAGCATTCATTCATTCTGCACTCATCTGCTTATCATATAGCTAGAGTATCTATTATAAGGCAGGTACTGGATTATCCACCAGATACAGAAGATAAGTAAGTTGCTTTCAGAAAGATGCTCATGGCTTATTGGGTGAGGATACATAGATCAGGCTTATCGCCAGCTGATGGATGTGCTGTGAAGCTGTGGAGCTAACAATTCTTAATGGAAAAGAGACTTTGACCTAGATATGGCCAGCTAAGGAGCTTTTGGAGCAGAAGTATAGGAGTGTGTGATATAATCAAATACCATTAGGGATGATTTCATGCAGAAAATATGATATTTTTTTCTTTTTACAAATCTAATACCTCATAGTCCCTAGAGGGCTCTTGTGTCTTCCTGTCTTTCTCTGGTCAACGCTATTATATCTCTCGTCTCCTGGCCCCTTTTCCTTTTTTTATATAAATAAGTACACACAGCATTCATATTTGTCTGCTCTGTTTTGCTTAATATGAAGTTTGTGGAAGCCTTCCATACTGCAGCAAACAGCACTCTGACACTGTTTTCTTTTAGGAAAATGACAAAGATATAATACTGTAGATAGATGTTATGGTTTGTGTCAACTGTCTTACTAAAGCCTCATGCAGTCATTGGGGCAGCTTCTAGAGTTTGTTATTAATTCTTGATCCAATGCTGGGATTATGTGTGTGAATGCTACACCTGCCCTGGGGTAGATAATCTGCACACAATGTGGGGAACAGAGAGAGGCTTGCTAGCTGCCATAGCTGTTGACCTTTCCCTTTGCTCCTTGTTGTTTCCTACTACCAGGAACAGCTACCCTCTGCCTTGTGCCACTCTGCCTTAGAGCCAGCCAAGTATGGACTGAAATCTCCACTAACTATGAGCTAAATAAACCTTTCCTTCCTTAATTTTAGGTATTGAATATTTTGTTCCAGCAACAAGGAATAAGTGACTAAGATAGTAGATTATGAACATCATCCCTTTTCTTATTTTCTTGCCCTCCATTGTCCTGGCACATGGACTTAGCCAGCTAGGCCCTCACCAGTTGGAGTGGGTGGGGCTGGTTCCCTCCATTTCAGTATCCCCCTCCTTTAACACTCTATTAATTTCTCATATTGCTTACACAGTGGTTTTTTATTTTTTGTTTTTTTTTTTTTTGTCTTTTTGTGACAGGGTCTCACTATGCAGTTCAGGCTGGCCTTAAGTTCACTTTGTAGCTCAGGCTGGTCTTGAACTGACAACAATCCTCCTGCCTCAGCCTCCTGAGTGCTGGGATTACAGGCATGCGCCACCACGCCAGGCTACACAGTGTTCTTGTATATGCAGTTTGTCTTCTACATCTGTGCATATGTTCTCTCTCTTTCTCTGTCTGTCTTCCTGTGTGTGTGTGTGTGTGTGTGTGTGTGTGTGTGTGTGTGTGTGCAGAAAGAGAGGAAACAACTCTGTAGGGTTTCCTCTAGCCTGTCCCCAATTTTGTCCCCATCACAGTTGGCTGGCTATGCCAGTGAAAAACAAGCCAGTCTGGAGAGGAGATGGCTGCTGGAAACTCTAGGTCCCTGCTGTGATGGACAGAGTGGCAATTTGTGAGTGACGATGGAGCTGGAGCGTGGGTTGGCCCAAGTAATGAAAGGACCACCCTCGGAGGAGCCCTAAGTCATTACTGTCATTCTAACTGCCATCCTCCCCAATGCTCAGGAAACTTGCAAATCCCAGAGCAATCCATTCTCCATTTCTGCTGGAAGAAAAATGAGAATTCATACACCAGGAGGAATAAGTAATTTCTGCCTGTCTTCTTAAAAATACATCAAGGCCCTGATGAGAACAGGCTTTCAAATCAAGGTCTTTAGATACTGAGCACTCGGGCAGCTTCTGCTGCTAAATCCATGCTGCCTGACAGCTCCCCATAAAATTCTTGAAGGAAGAGGTTATGTTACTAATAAAACCTGCCCTCTGAGTCCCTCTTGGCTGGGCCTTGTCTTAGGAGTGCTTTCTTCTCCTGGCCTGTTTGAAGGTTAATAAGCTCACATTTTCAAGGAACCTATAAATGTAAAGGAGAACTGGTTCTTCTTCCTTTTTGTCAAGAGTAAAGATTTACTCTCTCCAGCCCCTGCTATTGAGCCTTAGAGTTTTACTATCTCCAAGAACCATGCCACAGTTTCAGGCACACAGGGTTATAACCAAGCACCTCTTGAGCACACTAGGATATAATGAGCACTTCTTCGTCATACTGGCTGAGAGCACTTGTTGATCTGAAGGGTACAGGAGAGTCGAGAAGCAAAACTGGGATGGACATCAAATGCATATTTTATTCCCCATCAGGGTCAGATACCTCCAAGACTATGTCCCCAGGTTGGCCTGTTGGTCTGCCCTTGTAATTGTTAGTTTAGGTGCCAACTTCCTGGATTGGGTAAAGCCTAGAGGGCTGTTGGAGGGTAGTTGCTGGGTGTCTGTGGGGAGACCAGCATGTGAGCTGGTGAACTGAGGGAAGGTCCACCCTCAGTGTGAGTGGATACTTTCTGAACTGCTAGGGAACCAGACAGAAAAAGACAAGGCAAAGAAGAAAAAGTGAGAGCTCCTCATTCCAATTCTGATCTCTAGGATACAAGGCCTGCACTCTTGCCTTAGCACATGAGAATTCCAGTTTCTTTAGTCTTTGAACTCTGAGACTCATACCAGGGACCCCTAAGGGGTCACAACACTGCTTGGATCCTACACTAAGAGGTTCCCTAAATCCAGGGCTTCCTGGCTTGGACAGAGCTGTGTTATCAGTTTTTCTGGTTCTCTATCTCACAAATAACTTCACCTGAGATTTCTCAGTGTCCATGATTATATGAACCAATTCCAGTAATAAGTCTCCTCTCATATATCCTATTACTTTTTGCCCTTTGGAAAATTCTGACAAATACACACTTAAACCATGATAGCATATTCCACGGTATATGCAAGCTTTTGGGTTGTGATTGGCATTCTTTGTCCTAATTTGCTTTTTACTTTTATGGATCAAGAAATATCTGGGCTGGCCAGATAGTTCATTGGATCAAAGCACCTTCTTAGGCAGACATGGGGACCAGGGTTCAATCCCAACAGTGTCATGCTGGCCCTGCCCCGGGGCACACCGAGATGGCAGTTGAGATTGGGCATGGTGGCATGTGTCTATAATTTTCAGGAGGCTGAAAGCAAGAGGATCACTACAACTTTAATCTGTGTAGTGAGACCCTGTAGACCCTGTACTACATACATAAAAAATAAATCTAACAACTTATACGACTTTCAAATAAAAATCATGAGCACATATTTGCAGTCTGTATTTTAGGCACAGTGAACCAGCTAAACCTATTTTACCATTTGCAATGTAGCAGAGAATATAGGTGCATTAAGGAAGAACTAGAACAAAATATGGGTACTATGTATTTCCCATTCACCCAACAGTTATTGAAAGTCATGCTATACTAGCTAACTGAAATTACAGAAAGTGCAGATGAATGAATAGTGTCATGGAAAACTGGAAGCAATTACCCCCTTCCAGGGGAGAGGAAGCATGCTAGTTGCCATTGCTTTTAAACTCAGTGATTCTATGGGAGGGAAGTTCAGGCAGAGTATGATGGGAATGCCTGATGGCTGCTCCCTAAGATCTTGAAAGACAGGAGGCCAAAGCTGATGTCATGGCTGGGACCGGATGCATCTGGAGGCTCCTTTGCTCCTGTGTGGGGAACCTGAGCTGATGACATCCCCAACTTCAAAGAAGACAGATTTCTTTTGGCTCACCATTTCAGCAGCTTCAGTTCGGGGTCGGCTGGCACCAAGGCAGAATCATCCTGGTGGAATGAAATGGTGCTGCACAGCTGCTCGTTTCATGATGACTTGGAAGCAAAGGACTGGGGAAGAGTGCTAGAGGGAGATACATCCTGCAAGATATATCCACTCCCTCTCCTAAGTCATTCTCCCACCTCCACCTGGGCCTGACCTCCGAAGATCACATTTAGCTATGAGCATCCATGTATTAATCCACTTGGGGAAACAGTGGTCCCATGACCCAGTCAGCCCACCAGGAGATCAGTCAATCTGACAAGTAGAATTAACTGGCAAATCCATGTCTCATCTTTTACTCCTTCCCAAGGATTAGCAATCATTGACTTTTTTTTTTTTTTTTTTTTTTTTTTTTAGCATTAACATACATTTTGCTAAAATCTTGAGTGGTCACAACAATACTCTAACACCAGAGTTATGTTGTCCCCATTTCCAGATGAGAGGCTGAGGTAAGGAGAATTTAATACCTTGTCCAAAGTTAGGAATGGTGGGTTGGCTTTCTATCTGCATGTCAGAAGGGAAGTGGGTCCCATGGAAGCCAGCAAGAGGTAGGATCTGTACAGAGATGCAGAGAGCAAGGATATGGGAATAGTTCAGTGTGCTACACAAGAAGGCCTGGAAAGAGCAGTAGAGTTGGAGTCTTATTGCCTCCAGCTGGCTAGGCTGTGTCCATCGTTCATAACTTCTGTGCCAATGGCCCTTATTTCAGCCTGTTCTCAACTGATAAGGCACAAGCTGCAGGCTGTGTGCAGACTACCAGATGATGCCCAGAACTTCAGACGCAGTGGAACCACGCTCACGATTTCTTTCCCCATCACCACTCCACCTTCTATCTCCCATCTCGCATCTCTATTTATAGCATGAGATTCAGATCCATCTTCAACATCTCTCACCCCCAAGTGAAGTTGCTTATAAGACAAAATGATTACATCTCCAAAATAGCTTGTTAATCCTGTCGTTCTTGTTTGATGATTGTGTAATTCCAGAGCCTCTTGTGCCATGTTTTTCCCTGCTGACACCACTCAAAATCCAAGTCCTTTGCCAGCCCATACATTGCCCCATGCTGAGAACCAGCTGAGAACTATTTCTGTGTTTGGTTTGTACATGACTCACCACTGTGTAGACCCCAGGGGACTTATGGATAGGGCAGTGGGTCAAGCTCACCTTTGGGGATCGATACTGGTGTTAGCAGGTGCACTACTCTTTAAATATGTAACTTGGAAGTTCCTCAAAAGCACTTGGATCCTTCCCAGTGTCACAGAACCAGGCCCTCCAAAGAAGCAGCTTTCCCAACTGTCCTGAAATAGTCTGTAGAGGAAGCCAGCTGCTCTCAGAATCCAAGGCCAACTTTTCAAAGGCTTGTGCCAGGTTTCACTTCTGTGCAGTGTCTGTTTCAGACCACGCTGATTGGAATGGAGGAGGTGACATATATGTGCCTGGGTGAGCGGACTGAGGGTGTCTAAACTGCCCAAGGAAAAGGAAAGATGTGCAACCAAAGAGAGGGATGAGAGTCTTAAAAACTTCTAATTGGGACAATTTTTGAAAGACTACATATAAAAGGAAACCAATTTCTACATTTGCATCAAATATTAATGTCTGCCAACATTTGTCAAAAACTTAAAGGGCTTAAGAGCACTTAACATAAGAAATCCTTCTTAATTCTTCTACAAAATTTATAGGAAGTCTTACTATTCCACCATGTGTGCCTCTCCCTCAGAACATTTGTCACAAGAATAACTATGCATTTCTTCTGAGATTTCTCTAGGTAGCCGCCTTCCTATTCACCTGTAAGAACCACAAGCACAAAATCTTGCGTGTTGTCTCAGCATCCTCCACTAGCATTTACAGCATTGCCCTTGGGCATATCTGCAGCTAGTGAAAGAATTCACTTTGTAATTGTTATACGCAATGTTATGAGGACAGTTGTGTCAAAAAGCATCTAAGGCAAAATACACCCTGACAGATATGCATCCAGGAAAAAATGACAATGAATCCCCCCCTTCTTCTTCTTCTTCTTCTTCTTCTTCTTCTTCTTCTTCTTCTTCTTCTTCTTCTTCTTCTTCTTCTTCCTTCTTCTTCTTCCTCCTCCTCCCCTTCTTCTTCTTCCTCCTCCTCCTCTTCCTCTTCCTCCTTCTTCTTCCTTCTTCTTTCTTCTCTTCTTCTTCCTCCTCCTCCTCTTCCTCCTCCTCCTTCTTCTTCCTTCTTCTTCTTTCTTCTTCTCTTCCTCCTCCTCCTCTTCCTCCTCCTCTTTTTCCTCTTCTCTCTTCTTCTTCTGCTCATTACTATTATTATTCTCATCATATTTTTACTTTACACAAGACTATCAGCAAGTTTTTAACTTTTAATTGAAATGATTATAGATTCAGAAGAAGTTACAAAGAAGTGAATAAGGAGCTTCATGTCCCCTCCATCTTTTCCCACTGTTGAAATCATGTATAAAATCAGATTTTAAGAAATGTATTTTTAAAAAGAGCCTGTAAGTACTTCCCTGGCAAGCTGAAAGGCCTGAAAGGCCTGAGTTCAATCCCTGGTCCCACAAAAAAAAAAAAAAAAAAAAAAAAAAAAAAACTAAAAATAATAAAAATTAAAACAGAGCCTGAAGATGTGAACCAAGAAAGCATCATCTTTCTTCCCTGGAAAAGTTGCTGCTATGATGGAGACACTTCCTGTGACCCTTAGGTGCACATGGACCTGGGCCCCAATTCTTCCCATACCCACCCTCAGCTCTGCAGTCCTTGTAGCCTCTCTTGGTCTCTTTATTCTACTGCAAGACTGAGCTGTGTCTTGGGTTTGGTGTTTCTACTTTCTTTCCTTTTTCTTTGGCAGAACCGGGGATTGAACTCAGTTCCTTGCATTTTCCAGGCAAGCACTTATTCTACTGAGCTATCTCCCCAGCCCCAAAACTGAAGTCTCTCTCTCTCTCTCTCTCTTTAATGGAACTTGGGATCAAACTCAGCCCTTGCACTTGCCAGGAAAGTGCTTATTCCACTAAACCATCTCCCCAGGCCCCTCTACTTTCTTGCAATCATGGAACCTGAGACGTTCACTCTCAGAGACATTAGTCATAAGTTGAGAAGTTGAGGAACAAATCTTAACCTTTCTCACTTCTGTGATGAGTCTTTAGTGGAATGAAAAGTGGAGCTCTGGATGTTAGGGGATAGTGGATCCCCTTCCTCTAACAAACCAACCCCAGAAAGCAGCGGGCAAATCAGAATCTCAGCATGCTTTTCTTTTCCTGGGCAGTCATAGCACTCTAATCAAGGTCATCAGACTGCTCCACCTGCTATTCCTTAGCGTAGAAGAATTATACTCTCTCCAGGCCAGCCAAATCACAGCCTTCTTCACTAGATGGGGATGAAGCTTAAAATTCAAATCCCTGTGTATGTCCCATCATCTTAGATGCCCATTCCAAGGTGTTGATGTCATTTATTTGTCCCATACTCCTTCAAGAGTATTAGAAGATGATAGCAGTGACCATGCCTTAAATATTTCTCTCAGTAATTGGGTGCAGACTCAGGGAACCATACATTTAACATAGTTTCTTCTCCCCCCCCCCCCCCCCAGGGATTGAACGCAGGACCTTGCTCTTGCCAGGAAAGCACTTATTCTACTGAGCTATGTCCCCAGCCTTTAATCTGTTTTCAATGGGAAGTTCTGAATTTCAATGAGATCCACCCTTCTTCACCAGCCAATCAACCTGGCCAATTTTAATCTTAGACCTATTTTTCTCCCATACGTCAACTCTCCTGGTGTCTTCTAGGCATTGTCTGGGGAACAAAACAGGCAACGTTGGCTTTCTGATATGTTGTCTCAAGCTGCTGTGAGTCAGGGTGCAGGAAGGTACCAATTGCTGACCACAGGCGTAAGAACTCTGCTGCTGTGACAAAGCCATTGTGGGGCGCTGAAGCAACCAGCACATTAGACCCAGGCATGATTGTCTTCATACGTGTCTCCAGGGTCCACTTGAGCTTGGTTGTTCCCCAGTCTGGACTTCTAAATTTTTCTGTCTTTTGTGTTTTAAATTATCTGGTTTGGTTATCCACATGATGATCAAACTAATCAGATAGTTATGTATACATAGTGGGCTGACCTCAGATTTTAAAAGGAAATTGGAACATTTTTTTTTTCTGGATTCTTTAACAGCTTTTAAATCATAAAAAAATGCAGACATTTTTCATTTTCATTTATTTTATTTGTGTCTATTGGGATAGCTTGTGATATTTCTGAATTTCCACCCCAGGCAGCCTGCTAGGGTCGCAAAACCAGAGGTAGACAGGCTGAATAATTCAGCTTTCATCTGTATTTGTGATTTGTCCAGAGACTTCTCAGCCAGCAAACAAGATGCCAAAAATGAAAATTAGAAATTCTTCAGGCAAAGAAAAATAAACTTGTCAGTTTATCTCCTGAAACAATACTGAGTTGTATTATTTGGAGCTCTTTTTATTCCAAAAATAATGTTGTCCAGCTACCATGTTAAAGTTTTGTAAGCAAATGCTTATCTTCTCTGCAATGAGCCTTGGGCTGCAGGGAAACCCAGGACTCTCAAAGCTGTATGCCTCTAAAATATATCTCTATCTTTCATTTCCAGTTTTGGAACTCTATCTTTCCTGTCTGCTGGCAATATTTACTTATTAGTTTCTTATTCATAAAATAATTATTTATTTATTCATTAGATGTAGGGTCTCTCTACACAGCTTGGATTCTTAGTGATCCTCCTGTCTCAGCCTTCCCAACACTGGGAATACAGGTACACTGTCTCAGCCTTCCCAACACTGGGAATACAGGTACACTGGGCTACCATGCCCAGTTTCAGTAGCTGGCACTGTGTGCCTGGGTTCTAGGGCCTTCATGCCATGTGGTACCAGGGATTGAACCCAGGTCCTTGTGCTTGCTAGGAAGGCTCTTAGACCCCTGGGCTATCTCCCCAGCCCACCTTGTTAGCCTTTTAAGTGCATATTTTTTCATTGACTTCATTTTGAGTTCCAAGGATTTAGAAGAACATTAAAAAACAAAATACACAGTTCTATCTCACTAAGGGCTTATTAATTTTCTGTAGACCAAGTTGCACAAACCTATTGCCACTATTGAGGGAAATCTTTAAAAACAACAAAAAAGTATGTTAACTGTGAAGTGTATTGGATAAATGCTTTCAATAACAGACAGTCCACATAGATACTTGTTGGACTTTGATTGGTGAAAAAAAATGGCGCCTGTAGATGGATGACACTGATAATGATCCCGAATGGATTTCTGCCATTTCTTATGTGACATGGAGCATAACAAATTGCTTTCTATGACCAAAAAAAAATGGAATAATAGATTCTTTTATTATCTTGATGCCAATGACTAAGGTTTACGTGGCTAATGACCCAGTTTTTTGTGGATGTAATGTAACTAGGTTGGCAGTGCAGTAGTCTACTGACTGAATTTTGTTGCTGTATGTCCCCAGTCCAGGGATTTTAAAAAAACCTCCCAAAGTTCAGCATAAAACAGCCTCCTTTTCATAGTTTTTTTTTTTCCTGGTGCATTCTATCTTTTTCTTTGAGGTGATTAATACTTAGCCAGTTTGATGGGCCTCTCAATGTGTTGAGTTACAGTGGTCTGAAATTTTTCTTGGTGCTGTTAAATATCATTGCATATTTCAGCCAAACATCATTGGAATTTTCTTTCGCTTTTCTGTGACAGTCAATGTGTTCATGCTGTGTAGCAGAAGGAGTAAAATATTTATTTCCATATTTATTTTGTGTGTGATTTCACCCCCACATGATTGATCATTTAAAGTAAGGTATTTGGCATCTCCTATGCTAACTCTCAGCAAGGGTAGACAGAGATGTCAAAAACAACACTGAAACAAGTGTTTTTATGTTGTTTTTATAGCAGCTTTACAGAGTTTTATTTCACATATTATACTATTTATCCATTCAACATGCACAACTCAATGGATTTTAATATATTCATTGAAGTATGCAGCCTTCATATAATTTTAGAACATTTTCATCACCTCGAAAGAAACTCAGTATGCAGTAGGAATCACTCCTATTCTTCCCTGCCTCAGTGCCCTGGGAATGATACCTATCTACTTTATGTTTATAGAGAATTGGCTATTGAGCACCTTTCATGCAAATGGAACCACAAAATATGTGATCTTCGGCAGCTGGCTACTTTCCCTTAGCATGATGCTTTTAAGGTTCATTTAGATCTTGGCACGTATTAGTGCTTGTTTTTATTGCTGGATACTGACCCAGCTGAATTTTTGAAAAAATGACCCTCAAGTAAAAATTCAGAGGACTCAAAGCAGACCAAACATATTTTAGAACAACAACAACAAAAAATAGTTGACTCACACTTATTTGAAACTTGCTATAAACCTATAACAATGTCAATGTAGTCCTGCCATAAGGACACGTGTGTGGGCTTATAGAGTTGAAAATCCAGAAATATCCAGGCAGACCTTAGTCATTGGTGTCAAGATAATAAAATAATCTATCGTTTCATTTCTTGGGTCATAGCAATCTGCTGTGGTTCATGTCACATAAGAAATGGCAGAAATCCATTTGGGATCATTGCTGTTGGGATCTATAGGAGCCAATTTTTTTTTTTTTAACCAGTCAATATCCAACAAGTATCTATGTGGACTGTCTGCTATTGAAAGCATTCATCCAATAGACTTCACTGTTAATATACTGTCCATTGAAAAGTTATACCACATTCTATGCTTTTAATGGTTATGGATATTTAGGTTGTATTTAAGATATATACATAGCGCTTTTGTTGTCATGTCTAAAAATGTGTTGCCTAGCCCAAAGTGAATTAATTTCATCAAGATTTACCCCATGTGTTCTTCTAAGAATTTAAAAATTGTTAGCTCTAACACACAGGTCAGTGATTCATTTTGAGGTAATTTTGCCCATGGTCTAATGGAGGAGTCCCATTGCTTCTTCTGCCTGTAGATAACCAGCTTTCCCAAGATGATTTGCTGAAATTACTGTCCTTTCTCCCGTTTAATTGATATAACATCTTTGTTCAAAATCAACTGACAGAAAGTATGAAGATCTATTTCTGTATTTTCAACTCAGTTCTATAAACCTAAAAGTATTCTTGTGGCAGGGCTACACTGACATCATTATTATGGATTTATAGCAAATTTCAAAATAAGTGTGAGTCAAGATTTTTGTTGTTGTTGTTCTAAGATAAGTTTTGGCTGTTTTGAGTCCTCTGAATTTATATTTGAGGGCCATTTTTTCAAAAATTCAGCTGGAATTTGCTTCTTTTTCCTTCATTTTATTTTTTGATGGGCACTCAGGTAAGTTAACAGGAACTAGCCATATTCATCAAGACTACTGTCATCTTCATGATGCTCTTATCTACAATCTATGGTATGGCTGTCTCGTTTCATTTTCATTTTTTCCCTCTTTATTCCTAATTCTCACATCCATCATTTTTGTCGATTTGTAGGCATCCATTCTAGTGTGCTGACGTTTAACCCTCATATCATATATCCTCCAAAAGCACTTGGTGCTTATTTGAGTCTGTGAAAGTTTGTAATGTACAGAAATCATATGAAAAGTGATGTGCTACACACATACTTGTGCACACAGACATACATGAATGTGCGGGTATTTCTTGGTTCCTGGCTGTTTTCTTTTTTTCCCTCAACATTTTTTTAACCATATCTTCACACTGCTGAATATATCTTGAATCTATTTGTCTGTTTTAGTTTGTTCTGTCATGCATCCAGCAAATCCATGTATCTTGTTTCATGGTGATAGATACTCAATTGTCTCTCTTTGATCCCTGGTACCACAAGCAACACTGCAAAGAAGCCCCTCATCCATCTTTTCTTAGGAACCTATGCAATAGCCTGTCTGGAATATTTAAGAGAGTTCTTCCACTTTTGACCTCTTTTGACTTAAATGTATTTAATTTCATGAGACAAAATAAAGTTCTTTCTTTAAAATTTTTTTTTTGTACCAGGAATTAAATTCAGAACCTCACCCTTGCCAGGCAAGTACTGAGCCACTGAACCTTATTTCCAGCTCTGAGATAATATAAATTTCTCTTCCTGAATGTCTAAGTTTACATTTCCAATAGAAGTACATACAAGTTCTTGAAATGCCCACATCTTTCTCCAAACTTGATTTTTTTCTCAAACAAAAATTGACTTTTCTGAGTTTTGCTATTCTCAGATCAATGTATATTCCTTGTTTGCCACTTTATGATATCTACTGAAATTGAGGGATTTTTCCATATTCTTTTTGTCTATTTTAGTCTTCCCTTGAGCTACCTATCTGCATTCTTCATGTATTTTTTTTCCTTGTTGTTCTGTAGAAGCCTGTTTTGGTTAAATATCCATCTCTTGTCAGTGTTAGATACTGCAAACACTTTTTCTAGGTGGCCACCATCCTGATTTCAATATTTTTATTAATAAACACATTTTAGTTTTGTGGAAGTAATACAGTAAAAGGATGACAATTACCTAAGCTTGCTGAAGGGACCGGGAGATGGCTCAGTAGAATAAAGTCTTCCCTGGCAAGCTCAAGGGCCTGAGTTCAATCCCTAGTTCCGCAAAAAAAAAAAAAAAAATCTTGTAGGTCTGCTCAATTAGCAAAAAAAACAAAACAAAAACAAAAACAAAAAAAAAGGACTACAAAATGCTAAGCTTTTGGGCTGGGGAGATAGCTCAGTGGAATAAGTGTTTCCCTGGCAAGTGCAAGGACCTGAGTTCAATTCCAGGTTCTGCAAAAGACAAAACACAATAACAACAACAACAAAAAACTGCAAAATGCTAAGCTTGCTGAAACTCGAAAATAGATAAGACGCACCCTAATGTACGGGATTGGAGTGTCTACTCCACCAGGATGAGAGGAGCCCAGATTCTGACGGTGGTGGTAAGTAGTGCTCTCCTTTTCATGGCTCAGTAGTCAGTGATCTCCTTTCATTGAATATTTTTCCATACTTCTTTCCTCCCTTTCTTCTGTGCCACTTTGGGATCTATTAAGGGTGACTATTAATTTTACAAAAGAAACACAAAATAATAGCTTTGGTAAGGATGTGAAAAAAAACCTTGTGCATCTGTAGTAGGAATATAAGATGACACAGCTACTATGGAAAACATGGTAGTTCCTCAGCAAATTACCATATGGTGCAGCCATTCCACATCTAGATATATAACCCATAAAACTAAAAACAAGGGCCTGAACAGATGTTTGTATACCTATGTTCATAGCAACGTTATTCACAACAGCCGACGTGTAGAAACAACCCAAACCTCCACACACTGATAGGTGGATAAACAGAAGGTAGCACCTACACAGAAGGGATATTATTCAGCCTTAAAGAGGAATGAAGTTCTAACACATGCTGCAGCATGGATAAACTTTAAAGAGAGTCTTCTTAGTGAAATATGCAAAAACATACACATAAATACTGTATGATTCCACTTATATGAGGAATTTAGACTACCTGGAGTAGTCAAATTCAAAGAGAGAGGGCTGGCCAAATAGTTTAGAGGACTAAAGCACCTGCTTAGGCAGGCACAAGGACTGGGGTGCGATCCTCAGCATGCTACGCCAGCCCCTTCTCCCCAGTGTGCTGGGACTAGGCCGGGTGGTACACACCTGTAATCCTAGCGCCTGCAAGGCTGAAAACAGGAGAATCAGCAGAGTCCCATATGTGTAGTGAGACCCTGTAGTCCCTGTACTAAAATACATTTAAAAAAAAGTTTCAAAGACAGAGAGTAGAACAGTGGTCATTGGGGGGAGGTTAAATGGGTGCTTACAGGGTATAGATTTCAGTTTCGGAAGAGAAGAAAGTTCTAGAAATAGCGTGATGTTACATAAGATGTGAATGTTCTAAATGCCCCTGAACTCTACACTTAACAAAGGTTCAGCAGAAAAGTTTATGTCATATTTCATCATAAATAAAAATAAAAGCATTTGTAGAAAAGTTTATTGTTATGGAGAGGAAATAAAGCAATTTTGATTCCAGTAGAAATTTAAGGCTACCAGATCTTCCCCTGATGTGAGAGACTTGGATGAAGCCTGATGATAGGAAAGTCTCTGCATGGGAAAAACCCTTGCAACTCAGAGCCAGGCATTTCACAGCTGAAAATTAGAGAGTAGGTCTGGTGATATTCTGTGAGTTTCTTTGCGGTCTATCAGGGATAAGTGCCTGCAGGAAAGATTCTGAGAGCCCTCCTCATTCCTGCTCCATAGAAGAGAAAGGTGCAGAGGCACCCTCTCTCTTTCAACAATGAGAACATTCACAACTTGTTCAAGCACACACTTATCCCCACTGTATCCATGTATCTCTCTCATTTCTGCTGACCTTAGCTCCCAGGACTCTTGGTTTCTCAGAGGTGACAACTGCGTATTCCCCAGTATGCTTGGGTTTGTGACGTAGATGGTTTTCTGCAGCTAAATGGGTGACTTTAGCAATGTCTTTTTTTTGAGAGAGAATGCACCTAGGGACAAGATAGACCCAGAAGTCATTTCCTCTGGAGAGAGATTGGAGGTTGATTGTGGTAAGGAACTGATCTATAATTGTGACAGGCTAATATCGTTCCTTGGTCTTGAAACAGGCTTCAAGCACAAAAGAACTAAGGAAACAATCTCTTTAAAAAAGATGAAGCACAGATAATGGTTTTATTTTGTCTGAACCAAATAGGAAATCACATTCTAAACCCTTTCAATCACTTTGTGATATCATTACCCTACTCCATCAATGTTGCTCATGACCTCTGACAGCCTCAAGAAGGCCTCCAAGATGGCTTTTATTTCAGGGAATGGATGGATTAGCTATTTGTGTGACCTCAGAGAGGAAACATCTGTGAGCTAAGAAGCAGCCACACGAGCCATCTCTCTTGCTGGCTGGATGTGGGAGTAAAGCTAAAGCTAGATTGCTGGAATCAGATTTCTTTTTGAAAATAGATGTATGAGAGAAAATGCCAATCCCGTCTCTTTACCTATCCCTTCTCCACTCAAGTTGTGATAAGTGATAAATCTCTTTATAGCCAGCAAAAAAAGAAATGGGACTTCGGGGTTACTGTGGAGTTTCATTAGCATCTGTTACTTCTTAGGGAGGCTTCAGTGTCCTGTTACCCAGTGAGCCTGCTCCATTCACCCCCTCCTGTGACCACTGGACACTGGGAGACTCAGCGAGGGCTCTCCTTGTACTCACTCCAGGAAGAAGGTGACACAGTGGGCAAATCCTTCCTTTTGGTTTTCTTAGTCTTTTAATACAATTTTTCCAAAGCAAAATTATGCATAATTTCCCAACCAATATGAGAGATGTAAAATTTTACACCTCCACAGTTCTCTTTATAAAAGCTAGAAACATTGCTAAAGAGGTTTCCATATCTAGAGTCTGAGGATTAGCCTATCCAAAGACATGCTAATAAATGTTCCTTCTGCTCACAAGGAAGAGGTGGGAAAGCAAAGCACACAGATAAAGTGATGGAACATGATTAGATGAACTGGACACATAAGTAAAATAAATGATAGCTCTTATTATATAAGCTTCACACGTACATTGTGGGCATATGCATGTTTATCATTTATCTTGATTCATTTATGAATACACACATGTACATTGAATAGGCATAGATATATCATTTAACCCTGAAAAATGTTATGACATAGGTTAGTGCCTGCAGTTTTATGAGTGTAGAGTATTTGACCAAGGACACACAAACTGAGGTTGCATCTCTCATTACCCCATGGATAGGTATTGATGTCCTGCCTACTATATCCTCTTTTGTCTAGCAATATCATCTCCTCTGGCCTTCCAAGAATCACTCTTTCCCCACCTCGTGCAGCCTTCCAGGGACTGGCAATCAGTGGCCTATGGCTTTCTCTGTTTAGAGAAAAAGTAGGTGACCAGGGTTAGGACAAGTATCTTGGTTCCCTGGGAATCTAGGTCTTGAAAGGAGTAGTGTAGTGATGGTTGGTGCTGATGCATTTCAGTGGCTGTTGTCTTGAGACATTGCCCTGTTGTTTCCTTGCATGGCCTGTAAGATTTTCTCTGAATGCTGGAAGCTTCCTTCTTATCCTTCCAATAATCCCTTTCTGCTCAGGTAGATGTGTTTAGATACCATCATTAGGACAGGGACACACATTCTCCCCCTGCCAATAGAGTTAACAGTTCATAGTCAAAGTCATCATGTCCCTCTCAGAAATTGTTCTCAGCCACACAGAGCTACTCCACCTACTTCTAGACTCTTCCCAGAGGCAGTTGCTGGAGGACAAAGGTCCAGCCCCCTTGCTCCAATTGGGATAGCCAGAAGGGCCATCTCAGCTCCAGAGCCCCCTCTAGGACCATGCTCCATTGTAATTCCATAGCTCACCCTTTTCTCATGGCTGCTTTTGGTCCTACAGGTGATATACCACAGTGAGTACATCACAGCTGCTTTGGGAAGATCACTATTCAAGCAGCTCTCTGGGGCAGCAGAGTCCAGGTTACATGACTTGCAACCCAAGCCTTGCAATTGATTCCAGTCTGTGCACCACTGTATTAGTTTGCGAGGATTATCATAACAAAGAACCACATAGAGTACTGGGTGGTTTCAATGACAGAAACTCATTTGTCCACAGTTCTGGAGGCCAGAAGTCTTAGATCAAGGTGTCAGCAGGTGGGGCTTCCTTTGAGCTCTCTGTAGCTTGCAGTTGCAGGGGGCCCCTCCTCTGTGATTATATATGTTCTTCTGCATGTGCAGAAGATTTTTCTTTTTCTTTTATTTTTATAAGGACAGTAGTTGTGCTACATTAGGGACCATCCTTCAGACCTTGCGTTAGTTAGCTCTTTGAAGACTCGATATCTAAGGATAGCGACCTTCTGCAGCCCTGGGAGTCAGGATGTTAACATGCCTCGGAGGGGTATATAGTTCAGCCCTGATGACCTCTTTTCTTTCCCCAACAGGTCCCTGAAGCTCCTGTGCTTTATGAGTTCATATCTCCACCAAAGATCAGCTGAGTCTGAATGCTTGGAGTACTCACTGTCAAATTGGATACACTGAAATAAGTAACTCTAAAGTAGAGTGAATAGTGTCATCAACAGTGTCAAATAGAAAGAGGAGCTAAGAGGAAAGAGAAAAGATGTAATCCTTTTTAAACATGCAGCCAAGATATCAAATAAGAGAGGGGAGATGAATGATTCTGGGGAGCCAGGATAACCAGGAGCCACGATCAAATAAGTCAAGTTGTAGGCTTTTTATAATTAGGGTTACTGTGAAAAAGAAAACCACGAAGAAATTTATTTTATAATGTTGGTGTGGGAAGCACTTTCCCATGAATGTCACAAAGTCCAGAGATGATTTTTAAAGAGGGATAAATTCAATGGCATCAAAAGCAACCACCACTGAAATCTGGATGATATGCTGCTAACTGAGCCTGAAGCCTGAGTGGCCACCCTGTTGATCATCCCCCAACTTCCCTTTGTCCTTCTGCTTTGGGAGGATCACGGAGCACGGGTGTAACAAAGGCAGCATCTGCAGCCAAAAGGCTTCAATCACATCTGAAATTCCATTGCCAGTTCCAAGAGGGTGTGCGCTGCCATGCTGCTTAGCACATGTCTGCAGACTGGATGCCCACTTCTCACATCCCACACCGCTGTGTCCTTTATGGGCAGCAGGGCTGCCTGCTTTATCTGCCCTGACACGGTTCCCCTCCCCACCTGTGGAAAAGGTCAAAGCTCCAGCGGCATTTGTGGCTGCAGCCCCCATGGCTCCTGCACCTGCTGCAGTTGTGGTCCCAGCTCCAGACAAGGTCAGAATGAAGGAGGAATCAATCAGAGGGGTTCGCTAAGATATGAGATTTGGTTTCATGTGATTAATCACTAAAAAAAAGCAACTAATTCATCAGCTTTGTTTGTGAAGTAAGGAAATGAAGATTGTTATTTAAAACCAAAATCAAACAACAAACAAACACTCAGATATCTTCAGGGAAAGAAAAACACAATAAAGCCAAAACTATGAAAATAATTATAATGAATATCACTGGAAATGTTAATTTCTCCAACTTATGAACAACTCGTGCAGAATGACAAGAAAATAGTCGAATGAGCAAAGGAGTAGAAGATGGGGATAGTTATAGAGATAGGGGAATGCAAGAGGCTCCTAGATAATTGAAAAAGTCCCTAACTTCACTAAAATAAGAGAAAGGTCTAGGAGTCCCAGGAAGATGATTTAGCATGCCATATCCTAGCTGACATACTAGTAATGATCAGGGAGTATGAACACACTTGGGACTATGGGATGTGTAGGAAGAAAGGCACCCTCTTATGATAGTGGTTCACTTATCCCCCGGATTCTAAGTTGCCCTTTTTCCCTCCTGATTTCTGCCATGAGTTGAAGCAGCAATAAGGCTCTCAGCTAAAGCTAAGAAGATGCTGATATCGTGTTCTTAGCTTGCCATCCTCCACAACTGTGAGCTCAAATAACCCTCTATTCTTAATAAATGACCTGTTCTCCGATATTCTATCATAGTAACAGAAAATAGACTGAGACAAATACATGCAGCTGAAATAAAATACTTAGTTGTACATGTAATATGTACATGCTCCATGCACATCAGCAAATGTACTTTATACTTTGTTTTCAAAATAAAAAATAGTCTGGGTGTACTTTGGATTTTTCCTTTGCTTTTTTGCCAGTTCAGCCCACCCTGAGGGCAGGGCTGGAGCATCCTGTGGTGCTGGGGATTGAACCATGGTCCTCTGCACCTGCCTAAGCTTGTCTATGCAGGTGCTTTACACTGCTGAGCTATCTCACCGGCTCCATGTTTTATGTTTTTGAGAAAGGAGAGAGAAACAGGATGCTGACCGGAGATAGCTAAGGCCTTTGTGGTGGTGCCTGACAACCAGAGGAAGGAATGTCATGGAGACGAAGACAAATGTCACCAGTGTCACTGCCTTCTTTAATTAAAGCTGATGTATTGTATGAATGCACAATTGTGGCTTTTTTCCCCCCTGTGATTTCATTTGATTCTGCTTCTAATATTGTTTTTCTATTTTGAGCAATTTCTCTAACACATCTCTTCTGGGTGAAGGGGCACTGAAGAAAAAGATCCGAGCCTTAAAGATCCAAATATCTGGGTTTAGATTCCAGTATTCCTAGTTAGAGGTGTTCAGAATTTTTTTCATATTTCTACCTGGCAGATTTCCTCTTTGTGATTCACATATACACACATAAATTTTACTCTCTGGGGGAATCTTCATAAACACAACAAAGGAAAGACTCTGAAACACTCCACCTGGCAGTCATACCCATCTGCAACATTTGAAAAATTTCTGTAATGTATGTTCCAGAGAAGTAGCAGTGAGCTCAGAGGATTCCAGATCCTCATTAGCAAGTCATCTGTGCAGAGTCAGTTGATTTGGGTAATATCAATTCTGCTAATCCTTCCCTGGGGCAGTGGGGCAGAGCCCCACTTACTCATATACAACAAAGGCTTCTGCAGCTGGGAAGCAACTCAACTTCTTCCTGGAAATTTGCAAATGAGTATGTCCCCATCCGCTCCTGCAACCCACCATATTCACACATGAGCCTGGGCTCTTCTCTTTACATGGCTACTGGAGACCAAGTGGATACAGAGTGTGCTGAATACCATCTGGAATGTAGGGGCTTGACAGGGAGGTGAGCAGGCAGAGCCAATTTATTTCTAGGTCATTTGAGTGTTCCTGAATCAGTGTCTTCCGGGTACTCATTGTTGAGCAACTTCACAGTTTAACCTGCTGCCACCAAATCCTGAATTGTATCCCATAGCCACAAAATGATGGCCAGGTCTTTGTTGCCTGTCTTGAGCCCAGTCTGCTTTTCTGAGAGCAGCCCCTCTACTGTCAGCCTGGAAACACTGCCTGCACTCTCTCTCTCTTTTGTCCCAGGAATACAATGAATGAAGCAAGGCTCTTGGAATGAGGCCCTCACAGTTGCTTGCCAAATGTTTAAGCAGTCATACGATGACAGGTTAGCAGGGTAAAGGTTTAATCAGGGGAAACAGAGGAACATTCTGTTTTGTCTCTTGGCTCTGATTTGAACTGTAGCATTTGTCTCCTTATATAAAGGGTACAAATTACTATCCTGCCATCTTCTATACTGTATTGAATTACCGATACAGTTGGAATCAGTGCCTTTGGAAACTGCTGATGGCCTATTTTGTACTCATTTGTGTTAATCAATGTTAATTACAAAGCAAGCACAGGGGTTAATGAATTATAATGGGCTTAATTAAGCTTGACAGTAACAAATGGCATAACCTCTCTGTTGTGGCCTGGTTAAAGGAACAAAAAAGGAACAAAATGGCCCGAAAAACCATCGTGTAAAAGTTCATGTTTATCTACTGGCCACTTACAGAAATAGGATAGTGTAATGGGTTATGCCACATTGGTTTCGCTAATTGTTAAGTTGAATACAGAGAAACAGAAAAATATCAGTCCTGATCTTTCTCCTTAAAGGATCTGTAATCTTATTGGAGGATAGATACAGAAAACCAATTTTTAAAGTGCTTTAAGGAGTCACAAATGAATGCTGCCAACTATACTGAAAACATTTAGGAGAGCGGCTTGTGATTGATATACAAGTCAGATCAGAAAATATAATGTGTGTGTATATATGTGTGTATGCATGCATGTGTGTGTTAAAGTAAAAAGGATATTACAGTAGAAGACATGGTGTTGTGAATTTCCTGTAAAGTACAACTCCTTGCTTCAACACACATATCCCATTGTTCTTGACACTTTCTGTTCCAATTCTAAAAGACCTCTTTTATGACTGTCTTTACAATGTATGATCAAACTCTGATAACTGCTGCTGCTTGCCATCTAACAGCGAAGCAGGCTTGTGAAAGCCTTCCAGCGTAATCTTATTTACCTTGTTCTCTGGATCTCATACCATGTGGCTCTGGCTCTTCCCCAAATTAAAAATGACCATGAAAGGTCAATGTTTTGAATAGGCTTAGGAAATTGCAGCAGCAGAGAGCACAAGAAAAGATACTCATGAGTAAGAACTTCTAAAATTGTTTCAGTAAGTGGCAAGAATAATGGGGTAAGTTGTGCTTGAAGTAAGGGAGAGTATTTAGGGGATGGGTCATTGCACTGCATGTTTTACTGTAATAAAAACTGAAAAAAATTCAAACCTCTACTGTATTTTTTAAAAAATCATATCTGATATTCTCTGGCAAGTGCAAGGGTCTGAGTTCAAGCCCTGGTTCTGCAACAAAACAAAACAAAACAAAACATATCTGATAGCCAGTGTGGACTAAGGAAAGTAGAACTGAGCGAAAGAATCGCATGGAAGAAAGGAAGAGAGAAATCACTCTTGTTTGATTGGAGCCTGGGTTTGGAGGTGGGCGTACAGATTATCTGTTCAGAGAACATACTTGGTTCTACAAATCTGCCTCGTTGATTTAAGTGCCACACTCACATTGCCTGTCTGAGCTTTGGCTTCCTCCTGTGTACACTAGGAAATAATCACGAATGTTATAGGCAGCTGAATTAGACAGCAGTATTATTTATAGGCAGCCAGACAGGGCCAGGCCCTCAAGGAGACAATATTGAAGACAAGGTGACTTTGCAACTTGGAAGAGACAGACACTCCCATACAGGCCAGATCTGAACACAAGAGTAAACAAATGCAGCCACATACTTCCTTAGGGATGGGCATCAGTGATTGATATTCTAAATAGGTATCAATCATCTTAAAAGAGTCCAATCCCTAACAGGAAGCAACCCTGTCCCATATTTATGCCTGTGACTTGCTTCCTCTTTTGGAACTGGAATTAATCAATTTTACCAAAGCAATGGTGCTTGTAATCTAATTGGCTGACCATAGTTTTGCCCCTCCTCATGTCCAAGTGAGTTCCCATGTTCACCACCACCTTGGACCTGCCTCACCACTTGGTTTTACGCTATAAAAGTCCCTGGAGGACAACCACTAGGAAAATAACAAGGTAGAAAGTATTAATTATTGAATCTTTGATGTAATTCAGGTATAAAAAAATAAGATACGCAAACAGCTACACTCTCTTAATTTACTGATAAGAGACATATGGTATAATAATGTCTGTAAGTATAATATCATGTATGCACCGTCTACCAAAACATTATGAAAACAGTTTGCAATGTATTAATTTATCAAATCCATCTTGTCAAGGTATCTTAAAACTGTCCCATTGATATTTGTACTTCAACAAAACAAAAATAAAAAATAAAACAAAATAAAGGAAAAAAAAAAGTCCCTGGAAGAGACAGCTTCCTGGGGACAACCTGCTCAGCCCCCACCCCCGCTTCTGTTCCTCGCTTGGACAGGAGCTTTCTTTCCCCCAGTAAATATATCCTAAAATTCATTCTTCGGTTTTAGAGAACACAAACTCATTCCAGGTAGCTTTCAGGTCAGGAGTTTCATTTTTCCCCCTATATCATGAAGACTCCCTTAGCTCCCCACTACAACTCTAAAGGCCCTTGAGTAAGACCATATCTCACAGGTCTTTATGTGACTCTTTATTTTTCCTGAATATCCTTTTCTTATTATATAAGATGTATTTGGATATTGTTGTAACTCAAAAATCAGAAGACAACGAGGCAAGTCCAAAAGGAAAAGAAGCGCTTTATTTTAGGTGGTACCCACCGGGTAGCCTCTCCGTGCGAGAAGGAGGAGGGCCCCCAGAGGGCTGGGCAGCAGGGCATTTATGCTCAAAAACCACAGGCTGGGAGGGGTAAGCAAGCATCGTCACAGAAGCTAAAATGGCCATTAGGGGGTACGGGGACAA
>PVKA01010300.1:0-32944 GCA_004027165.1 Ctenomys sociabilis
CTCAGAGCACTAAGCACCTGTCTAGGCAAGCACAAGGACCTGGGTTCGATCCCTAGTACTGTATGCTGCACCAGCCCCACCTCCACGTGCACTGAGCCAGTCACTAAGGCAAGATATGGTGGTGCATGCCTATAATCCCAGTGCTGGAAAGGCTGAAACAGGAGGATCACTGCAAGAGACCCTGTACCAAATACATTAAATAATAATAATAATAATAATAATAATAATAATAAAGAGACAATTCCTTTTTCTCCTTGGACATTTTAGATCATTTGAATGCAACAGAACTTTTTTTTTAAAAATTTAAAAATTAGAGGCTGGGGAGATGGCTCAGTAGAATAAGCACTTCCCTGGCAAGCACAAGGGTCTGAGTTCAATCCCCAGCTCTGCCAAAATAAAAAGTAAAAAAAAAATTAGCCAACACTTCTTTTAAAAAAATGAACGCTGTGTTTGCTCATACCTGTAATGCCAGCTACTCAGGAAGCTGAGGCAGAAAGATCAAAAGTTTGAGGCCTGCTTGGTCAACTTAGTGAGACTGTTTCAAAATAAAAATTGAAAAAGGCTGGAGTATATAACTCAGTAGAAAAGAACCCCTGGATTCTCTTCTGGTATTACATACGCACAAAAGAGACAAATTGTAATAAAGGAAACTACTAACATTTGACCAAACATTAGAAAGTAATTGCATGATAGTTACCTAAATAGCCACTGAATGATGAAAAACTTTTGGTTTTTGGTGCTGGGGATCGAACTTAGGAGCTTTTGAGCTAGCCCTGCAAGCACTGTGCTGCTGAGCTACATTCTCAGCCCTAAAAACTTTCTATAGTAGTAATTCTTTGTTGTAATTTATTAAAAAGAGTCATACACTCCCTCCCCCCCTTTTAATGAATTTGGTACAGGGTCTCATTATGCAGCTCGGACTTGTAGTGATCCTCCTGTTTTCAGCCTCCTCAGCGCTGAGATTACAAGCATGCACCACCATACCCAGTCTCCCTGGTGCCTGGCTTAGTGCACCTTGGGGCAGGACCAGCATGGCATGTGGTGCTGGGGATCGAACCCTGGTCCCTGTGCTTGGCTAAGCAGGCACTTGTCCACTGACCTATCTTGCTAGGCCTCACTTTTCCCATTTTTTAACCCATACTTTCTGATTTAGTACTTATGCCTTCTAATTTTTAAATCCGAACTGACCATTAAATCTGGGAATAAAACCTCATCCACTAAACAATTTTGATCCCCTGATACCTCATCTGACTACAAGGACTGCTTGCAAACAGAGTTAGGCCCTGCTTTCTTCCTTTTGGTTCACTGTAAAGGTAAATGCAAGTAAGTGCTGGGACATAGGACAAATCTAGGATCAAATGCTGAACTCTTATGTCTGTGGGTCATAAAGGTTTGGCTGCAATTCTGAATATCAAGGCAGGCAATATCACACTATTTTTCACACTGGGAAAAAAAATTACTCAGAGGAAACAAAATATTACCAGACACTGAATGTTTAAAATAACTGTTCCTATTTTTCAAAGTAATAAGTTTTTACTATAAAATATTTAACAACACATTCAGAATTTTTAAAAAGCCCTTCTATGATGGCATTGTCTAGCACTGTCTATTGCACACATTCTATTGTGGATCCTACCAGAAGATTTTGGGTATGCCTATAATTTATAAATCATTACTAAGAAGACTTTTCACTAGCATGTATCACAGACATTTTAAAATATCACCACTGCTGGGGAGACAGCTCAGCAATCTAAGAGCCTGCCTGGCAAGCTCAAGGACCCAGGTTCCATTCCCAGTACTGCATACTGTGCTGGCCGCACACTTTGCCAGCCATTAAAACCAGGCATGGTGGCACATGTCTATAATCCCAGTGCTGGGGAGGCTGAGACAGGAGGATCACCATGAGTCTGGGCTGTGTAGCAAGACCCTGTACCAAATAAAAAGAATATCATTATTAAATAGTCTGTAAACAGAACTTTTGAAGATTTCTTGGGCTGGGGAGATAGTTCAGTGGAATAAATGCTTACCCAGCAAGTGCAAGGTCCTAAATTCAATCCCTGATACTGCAAAAAAAGAGTAAGATTTCTCAAGAGAACTTCACAACTATTGACATGTATTTAATAATACAATGTATATTAAGGAAGGAAACCAATGCTTTGTGCCAGTTATTGTACAAACTAATTTGTACATTTAGCCAACGCTGATGGTTGAAATTAAATTTTATTAACTAGTATATCTTTGAGTACATTTAGGTGTAGCTGACATTGTAAAATCCAACTCTCACAGTTCTTTGCTTTGTTTTGTTCTCTTTGATTTTTGAGACAGGGTCTGGCTATGTGGTTTAGGTGGGCCTGGAACTCATGGCAATCTTCCTGCCTTAGGCTCCCGAGTGCTGGGATTGCATGCCTAGCCTCACGTAGTTCTTAAGGAGCATCTCTATACTTGCATTGTATTGCTTGTCACTTTAAGGATAAAGAGAAATGCTGAAACATTTGAACTATAACTAGATGCCTAATGGGACTTGGCAAAACCTCAGTTCCCTCTGCTTTCTTGATAGCAATGGACATGGCTTTCTTTAGCCTCTTAGCTTTCACTTTGATGCTGGTATGGGGGAGAGAGAGATCAGGCTTTGACAGTCATAATTTTTTTTTTTTTTTTGCTGGACCAGGGATTGAACTCAGGACCCTGTGCTTGCCAGGCAAGCACTTACTCTATTGAGCTATCTCCCTGGCCCCCATCAGTCCTCATTTTATTTGGTTCCAAGAAATAACTTCTGACTTACAGATGGTAGAAAGGAAAAAGGGCATAGTAGAGAAGCCTATTGAGATCAGGATTCTAGACTCCAGTGTGTAAAATACTCACTAACCCAGCTCTAAGATAACCTTATCTTCAGAGGTTCTGGTTCAGTATGTCAGGAAGCAAATGTTCTCATTCAGATATTCTGGAATAAATGTATTTTTTAAATGTATTTAGTATAGGGTCAGACTCATAGTGATCTGCTTGTGTTCAGCCTCCCAAGTGCTGGGATTATAGGCATGTGCCACCATGCCCAGTCTCATTCACCATCTCAGCATGCCCTGGGAGTGGGGCTGTCACACACACCAGGGATTGAACCCCAGTCCCTGTGTCTGCCTAAGCAGGTGCTTTAGTCTGCTGAGCTATCTGGCCAGCCCTTGGAGTGAATTCTTATTCAGTCTTTACTGGATAGTTGGTTTTCTAATCCTTAAAATCACTTAAATCTGTGCTTCTCAAATTTGGATGTAAGCCCCTTCTCAGGATTGCGGCAGTGTGCCTGGGAATTAATGAAGTCATAACATCAGTGCAGTGTACCTTCCTGTAATGTCAGTCCCACACAAATATTTGAGAGTAAGAGAAAATTAATATTTAAATTGTAACATGGAACAGGATGTAAAATTCAGATGAGTTTTCAAAATAAACTGAGGACTTCAAAGGAATTCTCAGGGTAGGCCTCACACTGTAACTGTAGAGGTCTACATTTGCCTTCCCTTACTGGCATGGGCCACCACTGGAGGAACACCTTGGTGAGAATGACCAATCCCTAAGAGATACAGAAAGTGCAAATAAAAAAATACGTTTTGCAAAAGGAAATACTAGTGAGTGAGTCATACTCTTCAGGCATTTTCTTCTTATTTATAGGCATGTCTCTGTGTTGCAGATGAATTGTCTCACTGTGTTGAGCCTGAGCCACCTCAGGTGCCAGACTGCAGGCCTAGAGACCATCAGCAAGGTAAGCCCCCTCTTTTCATGACTCTAAACACTGACAAACCCTCGGGTTCTGGTCTGTATGCCACTGAGATAAGGAAGACAACAGATGACTCCATATCTAAAGTCCTAGATTGGTTTAACCGAAGTTCTTACTCAGAGGACAGTAAGTCATCCTTCCAACAACCCCAAGGCGTAGGACCCAAAGAAAAAATAGACTCAGAATCACAAATTCCTGTTGCCTTTGTAACAGATGGCACGAGTTTAAAAGAAAATGGCTCAAAGGCCCTATCACCTACCAAGGTTGAACTGAAGCCGGTAAGAGCTGATTCGACATGTCCAGTAGAAAGAGAGAAGCTGCTTTTTGAGCAGTACCAGGACAGTGATGCCAAAATCAAACCCAAATGTATGAGTTTGTCCCAAGAAGACACCTCCAAAGAAGGTCTGGGTGTACTGCAACCACTTCACAGCTGCTGTGCTGTAAATCAAGGGAATAAAAATGTGGACTGTAGCCAGAGTTCAAAAAGCACAGGAAGAGGAGAAGCGGCATCTCCCTCAACCCGTCACTATCCCTACAATGTTCTTGAAGGATCCAATACAGAAGTACAAGCTCCATACAACACTGACAATATTGGCGGCTTTGATGAAGAAGAACCCAAGCTTCATGCTCATGAAAAACATAAGAGAAACTCCAATGTCCATTTTGACTCTTCTACAATTGTTCAAGACTCAAAGTTGAAAGACAACATGAAAACAGAGAGAAAGAGCCAAGAGGAAAATACTTCCATCCTGGAAGCTTCCTCAGAGGCAGAGAATGGTGCGTTGTCACCTGGGGCTGCCAACAAAGGATCTCCTTGGAGGAAGCTGGAGGTCCAACCACAGCTGGATGCTGGGAAGGTTCCTGAGAACCATGTGCAAAGAGAAAAATACAAAAGAGTAAAGGAAAGAATATCCTTCTGGGAAGGAGAGAAAGCAGCTGATGTCAAGCTAACTCGTAAAGAAGCCACACCCTCTGGTGGCCAAGAACAACCTTCTGCTAAAGTTCCACAGACTGTGACATCACAGAGCATGGCCCTGGGCAGTTTATCAACAGACCTGAGCGAATATACTCAAGTCACTGCCAAACTAGTGGTCCTTGATGAAGATGATCAGGAGTTCCATGTCTCCAGGTGTCACTCCTCAAATAAACCTGAAGAGACCAAGCCCCCAATGTCAGGTCCATCAGAATACTGTCCTTCAGTGAACCAACCAGATAAAGTATCCCTGGCCCACAATGAGAGAAATGGACACATGGAAAGATTGCCAGTGGAAGGCAGTTTGCAGCCTAGACAAGGCATTGCCTTGCAAGCACAGGGACGTTCATCAGATGCTGAGAATAATGTATCTACTTTGGAGACAGACAGATTTCTCACTGGTGAATCAAGTGCCAACTTTAAAGTTATGTCCCTAAGAGAAAGAATGAATGAACCCAATACAGAACAGCTCTATAATCACACTCAGTTTGAAAATTTGAAAAAGTTTTGGGTCTCAGGAACTCATTCAAGTGATAAGGATAATTATGAGAGGAATAGTACAACAAGCCAAAAAAATTCTGTGGCTTTTAAAAGCCAGAAACAGAAGAAAGTAGGTGACAATAAATCATCAGGCAAAACCACCCATGAGATAGAGGCACTTTCAAGCCAAAGGAACATTATGGAGGGAGAGGACATGGAGAAATTCAACTCCGAGAGCCTATTCCAGGTGCTACCCAATGAAACCACATTTCCTTCAGGATCACCCAGGGTGTCCACTCATTGTTTGGCCCAAAATGACTCATCAAAGGATAAGGGGGCAAAGGATATGGAGTGGCTCAATACTCCATTGCTTAAGGAAGAAAAATATTACTCCAATCAAGAGATTCAAGAATCCATGGTGAAAAGCAGTGCTGTGACTAAGGACTACAGGGCTACTTTCAATGACATCTTACAAAAGCTGCTTTCAGAAGCTTCGTCTCCAATAGACCAACCTTCTGGTGGAAAAGTCTGTGTGGAGCAACCAGCTGAGCAAGCTATTTTAGAAGACAGGAACCAGCTTCAAAAGACAGATCTGGCTGATAATAAACAAGGAGCCAGAGGCTCTACAGAGCTCCCTAGTGTGCACAAAGGCAAAGCTGGAGTTCTAAGTGCAGACACACTCTCTACAGAAGCAACTGTAAGCTTGCATTCTCCCTTGCAAAGTGAGATTAAACCTGTTACTACCAGAACCAACTCTGAACCTAAAGAGGGTAGATTTTTTGAAAAGGAGATAAAAGAAAATCACAACCCTTCATTGTATCAGAAAGAAATAATACCTCCTTTTCCAGAGGGGGGTGAAACTTTGTCGAATGGAGCTGTCACCCAGGCAGCTCTAAGTGGCAAGTGCCGGCTCAACAAAGAGGACTTATTTTCAATGACTGCAGAGGGTTCTGTGGCACTGGCCCAGCCTTCATTTCTTCACAGGAAAGGCTCTTTTGAAGACGTGGCCAGCTCTCCACAAGACACATCTTTTTCTTGGTATGCGCACCAAGATAAGGCATCATCATCTCAAAGGGAAATCACAGAGACCATAGAGAGAGTCACTCTTCCACCTAGACCTGCACTGAGTGATGTAAATAATGCATTACAAAAGCTGCTTAGAGAAGTTCCCTTGAGTTATCCATCTAGGAGGGAAGGAGGTCCTGGAGCCATGAAAGCAGATTTTTCTGAAGGAATTCAAACAGCAACTCCTCCGGAAGTGATTCCACCAGGGACTGCCGTGGGTACCGTCGTTCCAGACAGGAAGGACTTTTATACCTTCACTGTGTTTCCTGATACAGTTCATGAAGTCAGCTCCCACTTAGCTCCCCAAATGTCTCCATCAAAACAGCTCACTAACTCTTCTGTTTCCACCATGGCCCAGGGTGGCAAAGACCAACCTCAGGAAGTAGCAGAAACTGTGATGGAAACAGTGACTCCACCCAAATCAGAGTTCCTTGAAGTCAGTACTCACCTGGAAAAACTACCCAAGGAAACACTACCAAACTCCTTGGCAAAATATGAGAAGGATACAGGAACCCTTTCTCCAGCAGAGGTTATAGGGAGCATTGGGGCCCCTAGGCAGGCTCCTTCTGAGTGTCACCCTCAGGAGATACAAGAAACAATAGAGAGGGCTGAGGCTCTGTCAGTAACTGAGAGTGCTTTCGATTCTGGGTTTCAGAGACTTCTTAAAGAAATATCTGAGGTTCCTCTTTCTCAGTCCCAGGTGTCAGCAAAGGAGGAGAGTCCTGAGAGGGAGTCGTCAGCATCAGAGCAGGCTACGGTCTTGAACACAGTGCCCCATGTTTCCTGGGCAAGCTCAGGGGCCTTAGAAATGAAGGGTAAAAGTAGTTTGAATCCTCAGAACAAGCAATGTGATAAAGTGTTGGGAGGAGATGAAGCTGTGACAGAATTACTGGCAGATCTTTGCGATTCCACAAGTGGTAGGATCTCTGGTACCCCACAGCTTTATGTGGACTGTGACATAGAGACCACGAAGCCTAGCCAGTCCTCAGAGCACAGGGAGAGTGAAGGAGACATCAGAGAGGGACGAGGGGATTTTCAGGAATCGAAAGCAATTAGTGTGTCCAGAAATAAGCAACACATTCCTCTGCTGCCAAACAAAAAACACCCTAGAGAAATAAGTCAAGTTGCACAGACGCTACCACCATCAGATAGGGGACACAACACAGAACAAGACCATGAACATTCCTTTGACTCCGATTTTTCAGATGGAAACACCGGTTCTAATGCAGAAAGTTGGCGAAATACCTCCAGTGAGCATTTTGGAATTTTTAACCCATGATGAGTCTGCTTTATGAAATGCTAATGCAAAGGATGATTATTTTTTCTACTTAGGATTATTTTAATACTCCCAAATGATGATAAATTCTTTTTTAGTGCTCCACTTCTCCCAAACTTTTCATAATAAAAAAATTCATTTATATTCTGTATTCAAATGATCCACACAGACAGTTTTCTTAAATCTGTGTTCTGGTTTAACCTTGTTTTCCATTCATCTATAGCTCTTTCACACAAATATTTTAAAGGCCAGCCAAATAGCTCAGTGGATTAAAGCACCTGCAAGCAGGTGTTAGAGGCCGGGAGTTTGATCCCCAGGCCTGCCTTGCTGGCCCCACCCCGGGGGCGCACTGAGACAGTGATTGAGACTGGGCGTGGTGGCACGCACCTGTAATCCCAGCTCTTGGGAAGCTCTAAACAGGCAGATCACTATGAGTTTGATCTAGTAGTGAGACTCTGAACACCCTGTAGAACCTTCCCTAAATAAAATACAAAATAAAAAATATTTTTAAATAATTTTTGAGCTTTATAAATCATCTTTGAAAAATTTAAGTCAGTTTTCCTCTTGAAAATAATTAGAATTTCTTAATTGGCTGTCCACTTAGAAGTCTCCAGTAAGAGATGCACCAAGAAAGTGCCACCAATGGGCACAAATTACCCATTTAAGAGCAGTGTTTTACTGCAGCTATGATTAAATATCGGGAACCAAACACAGGGCTGGAACCTCCCCTCCCCCCCCATACACTATGCCATAGTGTCCCTCAGCCTCAGTCATCTGCAGTCTCCCCCCTCAGACCCTTGCCCCAGAGGACTTCCTGTTATTCCACCTAAGTGCACTGCCTGTCTCCTGAGTTTCTTTGGTGTTAGCCTGGGCTAAATTGTAGCGAGAATTTATTCAGTTGCCGTGTTCATCTGGGTGACATGCGGGTGCCAGTTTCAGCCAAGTTGCAAGTGAAAGGCTTATCTCAGTTTGCTGCTCTGATCAGCACTTGATATCTTAACAGAGAACCTCCTCCCAGAGTGCTTTCGGCATGAGAGGTTGCCTGATCCAAGTGATGCAAGAGTGGAGGATGCCCTCCGTCTGGGACATTTTAGCCAAAGTTGGACAAGCAAAATTGCACAACTAATTGACTACAATCTCGATAAAACCAGATAAGATTTACTGGGCGGCTGACTCATGAGACTTGAATTCCTTTGCAAGTAGCTTCAACACTGACCAAGGAATCTAAACCTTATTAGTTGAAGTTATTTTAACAAATGTGGCTGGTAAAAAAAAAAGAAAAAAGTGAAATACATGCCTGAAACTGAACTTAAAGAGAGTAAAGCTAGTGTATTAACCTTGTTGAGGTATTTTCTTACCAAACTGCCCTGCACATTGTTACAGGCGTGTGCTGCCATGTCCAGACTTGGTGGCTGGCATGGACATGTGGTGCCAGAGATGGAACCCTGGTCCCTGGCTTGCCTTAAGCAGGCGCTTAGTCCACTGAGCTATCTTGCCAGCCCTGAAGTAGGCATGCTTATGATATATTAGCATCACTGATGGCACAATAAAAGCTTCTCTTTAAAATGTATCAAATGATCAGCTAGACAGTGCTGAGAGAAAGGTATTTTAAAATTATAGGTCAAGTAAGATGTATGACATATTACAGTCATAGTTTTATACCCTGATCCTAAGTTACTATTTAAAGAAAAAAAACTGGCAAGGGTAGTGTGAAAATAAATTTCACTTCTTATATTTGAACACCCCAAATCTAACTTATCTCAGAATCAATTTGCTGTGAAATGTACATTAACATTAAGCAAAACTAAAACACGTGTCAGGAAATTATTGTTGAGAGAGGTGGTTCTTAAATTCATTCATTCATTCATTCATTCATTCATTCATTTGTTGAATCATTCATTGACTCAGCAAATATTTTTGAAGTGTCTGTGGTCAGTCACTGTGCTAGGCACTAAGAATACTGTGATAGAGCTGGGGAATTAGCTGAGCAGAATAAGCACTTGCCTGGAAAGCACAAGGTCCTGAGTTCAATCCCTGGTACCACACACACACACAAAAGAATACAGTGATAAGTGTCAATATTCAGAATATGACCTATGCATGGTGAAGTTTTCACTGTCAAGATGAAAAACTTAAGGGTAATGTAGAGAATTTTTCTGTAAAGTTTAAGAATTACTATTATTCAGAGATTACACCTTTGTATTTCTCTTGGTTCTAACATGTCTTTTCTTATAAAAGTATTACTAAATGATAGGTTCTCCCTGTCACATTCAAGATGCCTCAGAGAAATAAAATTTAACTATCCATTCATTTACCAAAATGTTTCTAGAAATTTTACTAAATCATGAAATCCAGAGAGATGGTATATGTTGAGTTGGGGAGGCCATCCACTTGTGACCCATTTGTACACAGATGTTAAACATCTGAATTCTGCTTTTATACTTTCTATAGTCTTCAACTAATTTTTAAAATTTTTTAAATCACTTAGTGGCTACTTCAAAAGACAGAATGTTAAGGAGGAACATTGAAAGTGTGGTGCAAAATAGACTGTGAGCCTAACAGAGAGCTCACCAGGAGACCATGTCTGTTTTAGTGTGCTGATCTTGTTTCTGTAACAGTTGATGTTTGCAACTCTTTCACGGCCAGGTAAATTATTTTTCAAAGGACATATTAAATGTATGGGGAGGTAGCTCAGTGGTGGAACCCTCACCAGCCACACACAGGGCTCAGAGCTAGGTCACAAGCGACAGCAACAACAGAAACAAGAAGCAACAACAACATCAAAGAGACATGTTAATAGTGGAGAAATTTTACTCTCTTTTGTGAAATACTTAGAGCACATATAAGTAGGCATAATTTTGTGGCATAATTTTTCTTTTCAACCTACCATTGCAGAGTTCAATGGGTAGTAAAATATGGGGTGCTCCTTTTGCATTGTGCAGCGTTCATCGGTTTTGTCTTGTAACAGGTTCAGAAGAAGAGCCCAGTCCTGTTTTGAAACCCTTGGGAAGGAACGCTGCTAGAAAAATACCTTCCAAAAGTCTAGAAGACATTTCATCAGATTCACCAAGTGAGAATAAAGCTTGCCCTGCTATTCACGCCTCACCTAAGCTGAAACATGCTTGTGTATCCCGCTCTGGCCTCGCTGCACGTGGCCATAAACCGAAAGCCCTAACATGAGGGATCGCAGGTGGCAATGGCTTTTCCAAAGGTGTGCTGAAGAGGTTCACCCTCAGGCGTGCTGGAAGTTTGCTTTTAAATGAATGCATGAGGTTTGCTTACCAGAATACTAGGTTTCCCTCAACCAAAGCATTGCTCAAGCATAGCAAGTTTTAAAGGATTGTGGTAGCTAGCAGTACCCGTAGAACTAGTAGTACTAGGCAACGTTTATTGAATAGTATGTGGCAGAAATTGCCAAAGAATTTCACATGTTTTGTCTCATTTCACCAACACAAACAACCCTGTGAGAGGAGAATTGTTATCTTTATTTTATAAAAAGAAAACAAAGGCCAGAGAGGTAAAATAGCTTACTTGTAGCACACAGCAGACCTGAGAATCGAGTTGAAAGATAGCTTTCAGCAACACTATTATATTTACATTATAATATAATAGTGTTGGGTGTCTAATGAATTTGTATGATAAGGTGTTGAGTTGGCATCTGGATTTGGGGATTTTGCTGTCTCTTTCGTTCCTTGTTTTCTATTCACACATTGGTTGGGTGGTTCATACCTGTAATCCCAGTACAAGGGAGGCAGAGGGAGGAGGATTGCCAAAAGTTCAGTTCCAGCCTGAGCTACATAGTGAGTTCAAGGGTAGCCTGAGCTATACAGCAAGATCCAGTCTCAAAAAACCAAGGAGGGAAAGGGGTCTGCTAACACACAATCCTTCAGGTATCCTTATCCCCACTGGATACTGCTTTAATTAGTGAAGGAGCTCTTAATTACTAATAGAAAGCACATTGTATGTAAGGACTTAAGTGCTGGACAAATAGATTTAGAACCCACAACTTTTAGGGATCTTGTTCTTACTATTTTGAAGCTAAAATATTTCTCTGGAATTTCGATGCCATGAGAAAAACTAAAATCTAATCTGTACCTGGCCTATGATTGATAATTGGCCATTTTCAGGTTTAAAATAGTTTTTAGGCATCTGCAATTGAGACTGAAAAGTTAAGAGTTTAAAAAGAAAAAGTTTTTCTCACTGCTAGGTGAGAGTGACTTCATCTAGCAGTTTCTGAAATCACCAGGTTTCCAGGGCTCTAAAGGCAATACTCAGTGCCATCCTAACCCTTCCAAGGAACTTCAGATCTTAGCATTGGACAGACTTTGAAGGTCACCTATTTTAATTTTTCTCCAGTGCCAGACTTTCCTCCAGACCCTCCTCAACAGGTGGCTTGCCCCCACCTCTGCCTGAATGATTCCCTGAGAAGGCAAGTCTAGTTCTTTGTTGGACAGGCCTGATTGTTCTTCCTTAGGTGGGTGACCAGCCTGGGGCAAAAGCAAACCTCAGCAACAATGTTGCTTTTAGCAAATCCCTTGCCTGTGAAGCATAGAGCTATTTCCATGGTGCAGCTTCAAAGTATTCAGGAATGTGTAGGGTTAAAAAAAAAATCACTATCAACTGACGGGTATTCCTGCACGCTCCCTTTCAAATACCCACTCTCAGGCTAGCCTGCCAAGATTCCACTTAGCAGCTGGTCCCCAGCTCCATCTCTTCAGTTGCCTTCCCAAGCAAGCCTCCCAGAGGCATACGCAATCGATGATGCACTTGCACAAATATCTGTTCATGACCATAGGTTTGGGAAGGTGTTAGTCATGCCTAGCATCACGCCCTTTCCAGAAGAATAGCAAGGCTGTCTGCAGCCTCGTTGTGCTTTCTCCGTTGCCAGCAGATCGCTTGCTCTGAGCTAACTCTCTAACCCTTGGGAGGCAGCGTGCAGCAGTGCTCATGGAGCTTCATTGGGGCTGAAATGGGAGCTCCTGCCAGGGCCCTCGCTCAAGTAGCTGATCTACAGAGAAAGAATTTGGGGGAAGACATCGTGGCTGCACCCCTCACTGCATCCTGACTAATTGCTTCCAACCCCGGGAGCTCTCAGAGACAGTCTCATTGTTCTTTTCTCTCCACGGCCTCAGCCATGTTAACCATTTGTTACTTTCTCCTGAACAGATCAAGCAAAAGTAGATAATCTGCCAGAAGAATTAGTACGTAGTGCTGAAGATGGTAAATATCTTTATGTGTTTGCATGTCTGTCTGTGTGTTAAATTCTGCCTGGGCTGTGTGAGCAGTCCCTGGGATGCAGCTGTTGAATAAATAGAACCTCATTTGCCACTCTGTGGCTAGCAGCGCCTAAGTTACTATAAAAACTGTCCTGACTTGGTGCATTAAATAGTGTGTGTGTGTTTTTAAGACTTCTGGTGATACTATTGCGAGGATCTGACTAGAGACCCTGGGGAAGCAAGAATTTCTATAAATAGGAAATTGTATTTCTATGGGTATGAGCTGATGTTTACCACTCCGACTTGCAGAGCTCCTTTTGAAGGAAGGAAGACTAGAAGAGTTCCCGGGTTAAGTCATTTCTGTGTTTGATTCTCAAAGATCAGCATTTAAATCACTGGGCACAACTGGTAAAGTCTTTGAAAGAGACAGGTCAGGAGTTGGGGAGTCCTGCCTCTGCTTGTAGAAATGACTTAGGGCGAGATTAATTGATGCTGAATATAAGGAGCCAAAACGTCTTTGAGGTTGTCAGTAGATCGTGTATTACTTGGTTCATGTTTTAAAAGAATAGGGCCATAGTGGGTTGGCAGAGTGAGAGATGGAGGCATGTCCAACTGTTAGAGTTGAAAATTTGTGCAAATGAATAATTTATATGTGTATACTGATTTCTAATTTTTCTAAGTGGCTTTCACTGTAATCATAAAAATGATATTCACTGAGTTGTCCTACACAGAATGTAATGACAGAAACCTTTCAAAGTCTTTACTTTTATGTAGTAGTTTTGTCTTCCTCATTTTAGAAGAACATTATTACAGTAGGAGGGATGAGATTTTCATCATTTTGCCAATAAGAAAAGTTGAGGGACAACTGATGATTTTTCTGGGATCTTGTGATTAGTCAGGTAGTGGGAGTGCATGGAAAAGTATCTTAGCTTTGGGTTGTTTCAGTGCTGTGTGGTTTAGGACACGAAAGGACAGAGCTTGCGCATATCCTATGATCTAGGTTTTAGTTGAATGGGAGACCTTAAAAGACTAATTAAGAGTCCCACTGAGATAAGGGTGAAAGCAAACTGAAATTCTGTCTGATTTATTCTGCAGTTTCAGTTGTGGAACTGACTTTTTGAGTTTACTTTCATGTCTGTCTAATCCTTGTGTTAAAATGGTATTTATTCTCCATGTCACTCTTCTTAGTAGACCAAAAAGCAGATCAGGAGCCAGATACAAATGAATGCATACCAGGAAGTGAGTAGAAGGATTTTTCTCAAAATAGCTCTATTTGCCTCGTGTTAAATATACTGAACGAACTAACCATTAATAATGCAGCACTTATTATTGCTAAACTTCTGCAGCTTGCAAAACTTTTTCATTCTGATTAGGGCTTCTTAAAAAAAATTGATACTGTCTATGTAAATACATTCGTGGTTCTGAGGGACAGTTAAATATTTTTAAAATATATATTATATTTATATTGTAATTCATGAGTATTATTGACTTTTGTTACTCTGTGCTTTTTGTGTATGTCTGCTAAAAATTAAGTTGGCATCTTCTGATTTCATTTGGCTTTTATGTTGTAGTAAGGTCTTGAGTATTGGATCTCATGTACAAGTATATACCCATGAAGCAACTTATAATACTCAATTTAATTAGATGCAAGAAATAAGTGTATTTTGGCAAATGCAATATGGTTGTTTTTGACTATGTACTTAGGAAAACAAATTTTATGGGTTAGGTTTATACTCTCAGAGTCAAAGCTGGATCCCAGCAGCAAATATTTAACACAAAAGGCATGTGAACATCTGTATCTAAGAAATAAATGTCTATCTATGGTGATGCAGGGCCATTGACTAATTAATGTCTACCACCATGCAAAGATATTATTTGTTTCCTCTTTTCAATGTTAAGATTACTTAGCTGTGACTGTTGCTTTAAGGACAAATGATGTTTAAAATGCTGTGGGGTCCAGAAAAGCATGCAGATATCGGGTAATTTCTAGCTCCCTGGTTTCAGTCACCTTCATAAACCTAGAGATTAGAAGTAGGAAGACAGTGACATACGCACTGTGCCTGCCCTCAGTTCCATAGTATTTCTAATAATAATCCCCTGATGGTCTTTGGATGTGCTGATAGGCCTTAAAGAGGTAAATAGCCATGTGAAGGAGTCATTAAACAATGTGCTGATGCAAGAAGCCAGCGACATCTAGTATGAAATCTGAGACTTTACTCATGGGTTCTTCCTGCCAGTGGGTGAAGGTGCTGAGCTTTGGCACATGACTTGACAGATTCTTAAAAGCTGCCTAGGAAAGAAGACACTTCAGGCCTGGCCCCTGTGAGTGTCTCTAATGCAGACAGTAGGAGACTTCTGCCTCCAAGAAAGGGGAGATAACCAGGCTTTTTCTGTTGCTTTTGAACTGGGATATGCTCAAGTTTGGGCGTCTGGCTTTCTCTTGCTGTTTTAGTTAACATTTAGCCTGAGGAGTGAAAGAAAGCCTTACATAACCATGTGCCTATATAGCTGCATCTTTATTCATAGCCTCCTAATTGGCTTAGGCAGTTACTGATCAAGACAAGCCAACCAATTTTGGGCTGAACTCAGTAAATTAATTTCTCTTTTTAATGATTTCCAAAATGATTCTTAGTGCCTTTTCAGTAAAGAATATATTTTTTACTACAACACAAAATCAAAATTATGATCAAAATATAAATAAGCTCATAAATGTAAGATTGACTACATTTGAGTAGTGGGTATAACTGAATTTGACTTGCATACTGTCATCCAATACTATACTTGGAAAATAATAATAGGCTGTAGCAAAAAGTTTTTATTCTCACTGGATCATACTATGTGACATAGTTTTACACTACTACCAGTATAGCTCACTCTAGTACACACACACACACACACACACAATTGTTTACTAAAAAATGATGAATTAAAGTAGGCAAGCTAATGAGACTTTATGAGTGGGTTGTGGAACACATTTAAGCTAAGTAATAGATCCTGTGCATGTGAATTACTATGCCTTTTACTTTTTTTATAAAAACATGTCTGTATATACGTGAAAGAAAAGTGTGTTTTCGATTTCTGCCTGTTGCCTAAAAGTTATATTTAGTGTGTGTAGCTCAAATTTCTTTCCTTAGATTTCTTCAAATTAAAATGAATTTAGCTAATGTCAAGGGACAAATTTGAGTCTTCTCTGTTATACATAGAAATATAGCTTGATTTTTCTCTATTTTCCTAGTATCTTTTGATGATTAAGCCAAGTTAATATATGTATATTGTGCTCATAGAATAATTTAAATATTTTTCCATGCAATAATTTATTTATTTATTTATTTAATTATTTAAAAAACATACAGAGCCTATAACATTGGGTATTTTTCTGTTTTAAGAAAATGCTAAAAAGAATAGAAAAGATATGCTAACTCTTTCACTAGAAGAGCTATGATTCAATATGAGAAAAGCTTAGACATTTGGGTTAATAGGAAAAAAAAAATCTAACTAGAGATATGCGAATGAAAATTCTAAGTCATCTTTTTATGGTATCTTCTACTTACTATGTCAGAAAGAAGATACTGTGTATGCTATGTTTTCATGTTAAGTTCTTAAATTATTCTATCTGGAACATGTAAACGTCACCTTGGGATATTGACAACTCTCTTTTTTAAAAGGTATCTAAATGATTTATAGTTTAAAAAATATTTTTTTAAGTTATACCCTTTTGCAATTCCAAAAGAGAAACACTGTTTTCTGACCACCAAATGGATAAACCTGCTCTTCAGCATGCATTAGTCAAGGAGACCTTTATTGAACTGTGTACCAAGACCCTGACTATCCAGATGAAATCGTTTCTTAGCTTGCAGCATGTTAATACATCTCAAGGAGATGAACCAATAAATATAGAACTCAGCATTCAAAACTCTTAATATGAAAAAAAGTAAAACAAATTCACATTGATAGACTTTCAAGTCCAACTCTAATTCAATAAGAACTAGTATCCTTTAAATTAATCTTTATTTGGTTCAACTCCTTGTTAGTTCTCTCTATACATAGTTTATAAAATCTGCATGCTCCTTACTTCCTGACACTGTGCATGTAAACTGCTGTGCCTTTAACCTTTTTTATAAAACATGTCTATTCAGAGATGTAAGAAAAGTATATTCGGTTAATGCCTACTGCCTGAAATTTGGAAGAATAATTTTGAAATTGAAATGCTGCTGTTTAGTTTCTACAGTGCCTTCACAACCTGAGAATCAGTTTTCCCACCTTGACAAACTCAAAAGGATGAGCAAGTCTGTTCCAGCATTTCCTCAAGATGAGGCAAGTTTGTCTTTTGTACCTTCAGAAAAATGGAGCCAGTGGTCATGATGGTGCATATCTGTAATCTCATGTACTTGGAAGACTGAAGCAGGAGGATTGCTGCTATGTCAAGGCTAGGAAGGGCTACATAGTGAGTTAAAGGCCAGCCTGGACTACATAGCAAGATCTTGGTTCAAGATCAGACAGACAGACAGTCAAACAGATGAAAACTGAAGGGAGATAGATAGATCCTGTGTTCTTGCTCTGCCCAGATCAATGTGTTTATATTGCCTTATAGTAAAAACCCACGCAAGATTGAGCCTTACCTTCCAAGCCAATAGAGTCAGTGTTGTTGATTCTGAAACACAAGGCATGTCTCATTTGACTCAAACAATAAGACTTTTTTTTTGCTCAGTGAAGTCAGATTGCATAGATTTTGGAATGTGATTTTTGTTTCAAAGTCAGTACAAAAGGAGAAAGCCAAGAAGAAATATGTTGGCATAAATTAACTATCCCTCTGTAGCCTTGAGTTGGTTTGGAAAAGCTTAATCTAGGTAGCATGACTACCTTGAAAGCCTTTGTTAAAGCAAAATATAACAATGACACAGTAAGCTTTAAGGAGTGTCTACTAGGTACCAGGGATTTTATATTTATTGTGTCATTTAATTGTACAACCATGAGAGGTAGATACCATCATTATCTCCAGATATTACAGATGAGGAAGCTGAGGAGGTAAAGAAAAAACCTCATTCATCCAAGAAGGAGTTGGCCCAGGCCTAAAGCCAAGATCCAGTTCCCAGGCTGGTAGTCTCTGATGTACACTGTGTCAATTAAGAACATGACTATACACTGTGAGTACCTACTCTGTACCAGACTCTTAACATCCAACTCTAACTCTGTATGATAGGTGCTATTTTCTCCACTTTAAAAAAGAGGAAAGACCCTCAGAGAAGTTAAGTCACTTTCTTAACATCCAATAGCTAAAATGAAGATGTAGACCTCTAAGTCAGATGTTTGAACTTAAAATGTTGTGTTCTTGCAGTCAGATGTTAGGATTCTGAAGTCTGGAGGCAGACCTTCTCAGTCGTGTTTGTGATACTAAGCTGCTATGCAGCCCTGGATAGATTTCTTAGTTCCCGAGTCCTGTGTCCTACTATAGTAGCAGAATATAGCGAGTGAAGATAAGACTCCCCAAAAGAGACCAAGTACAATGAAACAAGGCAGCTTTTATTGCAAACCAGCCTGCAAAGATGTCCTAGACTCTTGAGTCTGGACCCACATGATGTCAGTACTGGCCTGAACTTTATTTTCAGGGTATATATGCTTTTCGGGTTTCCATAGTAACCACATTACCTCATTACTTTGTTTTCAGGAATTTTACAAGAATTTCACACAGTTGCCACAAGATTTACACTTCCAGACACCGCTGACCACCTGCCTGTCTTGGGGCAGTGTTGTTTAATATTTGCCCTAGTCCCCAAGTTGTTATAACTATTTGTTCCTATTTTATGACCCTGGCTTTCTCTAAGTGGGTTTATGGTTAGCTACAGAGGAGGGGGTGAGGGAGTGAGTTTACCTACAGCTCAAGTGAACTTAAGAGACCCTCCCTTATAATGGAGTCTTTTGCCCTATCAATAGTGCCCACCTAGTGAGGTTGTGGAGAAGCAGTAAGACAACACATAGCCCAGTGCTTAAAGCACAGTGAGTATTTAAAAAGCTACCTGCTGTGATATAGAAGCATTCTTAGGAATTCTTTTCTTTATTTATTTTTAATTTATGTCTTTGGTACAGGGTCTCTCTATGTAGCTCAGATACATAGTTCTCCTCCTGTTTCAGTTGCCCCGGCACTAGGATTACAAGCATGTGCCACCACAGCCCATGTCAGTGGCTAGCTCAGTGCCCAGGTGGGTCTGGCTCAGCATGTAGTGCCAAGGATCAAACGCTGTCCCTGTGCTTGCCTAAGCAGGTGCTTAGTCCACTGAGCTATCTTACAAGAATTCTTTTAGTGTGTAGAACATAAGGAAAACTCTGGGTAACATATAAAAAATAAATCTCTCCATCTTGATGACCTTCTGTGGATCGTTGGACCCTCGATGAGCTGTACCTGCAAATATTCAGACTTTGCATATACTTAAGATCTCATGTTATAACTTCATTTGGAATGAACCACTCAGTTCTGGAACTAACTTGTCAGCTGGAAGGCAACAGCAGCCACCCTGTGGAGTTTCTGTGGTTTTATACCTTTGTATCTCTGCTTTGGTCTTGGGTGATCATAGGAATGAACCATGTAATGATATCAGTTTCTAGTTTTCACATTTTTCTTCTCCACTGAATTTTAGGCTGCACAGAAGGAAATTCAGATTACCTGGGTTTGTGTATCAGAGATGCCAATATTACACTGTATCATTTTACCTTTCAAAGTGCAAAGGTTGAACTGGATGAGAAACAATGTGGGGATGAAATGAGGTCTTGCTCCTTTGTCCATTGTCCACTTGAGAGAGCATTACTTTTATTTATTGGGCATCAGTGACATAAAGGTCGACAAGACAGAGTCATACGCTTCCAAAAAGTCACTAATGATTGATACACCAATGTGCTAAAGTACAAGAAGTGGATTGTTAAGCATGTGGGGAGTCTTTAACAGCTCTGGACTTCTCTTCATCCTTGGAAAAGGATTCTTTTTTCACCCATGCAAGCCATTAATTTTGTTTTTCTTTAACTCCTTTATTCATCTGCACTAGAATTGGCATCCACTATATTGATGCATAATTGCATGGTTGTGGGATATGTTGGCATGAACTAGCTACCCTTCTGTGACCCTAGGAGCCAGACACTAACCCTAAGGGAGCTCACTGTGAATCTTTAATTTTGCAGGCTACCATCCAATAAATTGTAGACATAATACAGTAAAATTTGTCACTGTGACTTTTCTTTCTTGTCCCAGGTAGACATTTCTTGGCACATATTTAAAATAAATATCTTACTGCTTTTTTACATGGTAAAGAAATGTATTAAAATCTAATATGGGTAGAATGTTAATTTAACATACTTTCCTATAGCACCTAAAAGGTAAGCACACTGATGTTATAGGAGTACATGAAGACTAGCTTAAAGTTTAAAAGAATATACATAAATGTAATTGAGACAGATGAGACTAACTTCCTTTTTCTAGCTTAATAGTATCCCAGCAATTATATATCTCCATGGATTAAAGAGCCTGCAAGTAGGCACAGGGGCTGGGATTCAATCCCCAGGCCTGCTGTGCCAGCCCCGGCCTCAGGGCATGCTGAGACAGCAGTTGAGACTGGGCCTGACAGTGCAGGCCTGTAATCTCAGTGCTTGGAAGGCTATAAACAGGTGGGTCACTACGAGTCTGATCTAGTAGTGAGACCCTGAACATCCTGTAGACCCTTCCCTAAATAAATAAATAGTATCCCAAGTAAGCAATCTGATTTGCTGGGGAAGCTAGAGCTATGATAATAATGAGAGAACTTAAGCATGATATTTTGTTTTGCCAAGATATTTAAACATTTTGCTGAGTAATTTTTCCTGACACCACACACACACACACACACACACACACACACTGCATGATATTAAAAAAGAAGCCAGAAAAAAAAAAAAAAGAAAAGAAACCAGCAAAGCTCACTGTAATGCTGTGTTCTGTAGCACCTTGGAGCTTTGTTGCAGGTAGAAAAATCTTTGTTATTTTGGTAACTAAGCACTGCCTCCTTGTTGTGGCAGACCCAGTACAGACCACGCATGTCATCCTGGATCCCTTTCTTTGGTAATTAGCATTAGTGTCCTTTGACCTTGGGGAATGTCATAGAACAGTGGGTATCAAGATATCATCTGTGTCTAAATATAGATTCTAACTTTGACTCATTCTGACTTTAAATACTGTGCGTATTATATGCTGTTTTGTAGAGTGATGACAGAGAAACAGATACAGCGTCAGAAAGCAGTTACCAGCTCAGCAGACACAAGAAGAGCCCGAGCTCTCTAACCAATCTTAGCAGCTCCTCTGGCATGACGTCCTTGTCTTCTGTATGTAAACAAAGGCTCCATGTTAATCTCTCTCCACTGCTCTAAACCTTGCTTTGCTGAGCTTCTGCTGATGGTCAAGTGGCCTCCTCATGTCATTCTCAGGTTCCAGGGGCACAAGCATGTTCTCTAATCCATAATTAGCATCTGATGAACTGCATTTTTAAAAAAAATAAGGAGTTCCCTATTCATTATTATGAATAAAAAATTTTGGAGATAAGTACTGTACTTTAGAAATAAATTTAAACTGCCAGCAAGATGTATCACTAAAATTTTCTTTAAAACAAATGGGGTAGGGCTGGGAAGATACCTCAGCAGTCTAAGCACCTGCTTGGCAAGCATAAGGACCTGGGTTCAATCCCTGGTATTGCATGCCTGGGTGTGTAGTGCTGGCCACCAAAACCAGGCGTGGTGACGCATGCCCGTAGTCTCAGTGCTGGGGAGGCTGAGACACAGGAGGATCACTGCAAATCTGAGCTGTGCAACGAGACTCTGTACCAAATAAATAAGCAAATAAAAAAAGATTAAATTAAAATTTTAAAGATGAGGTAGTTATTATAAAATCTCTTTAAGTTAGATCCATTTTTATATACTATCTTCTCTAATAAACTAGTTGAATAATTTTACTGATTCATATTAAAGAATAGGAAAGGTGAATCTTTGCATTACAGCATGATACCAAACCAGGTTTTAAAAGGGAATTTCCCTAAGTATAATTGCTCAGATTTGATTTAAGAGTGTTTGACTTTACATGGAGCTTCTTGCATGAAGTGCGGGAGCTATGCGTGCATGTAGTGTGTGTGTAGAAACACATGTGTGTCTTGATGCGCACGTATCAAGTAGGCTAAGCAAGTGATGCCGGGCTTAAATTCTTACTAGCCTTGCATTTTTGAAACCTTTTAAAAAATCTATTTCAATTGATCTTCTGTTGATAATCTAACATATGCCCTTGGGAGGTCTTTAAACACCCTTCATCAATCATCCGTTTTCTATCCTCCTGGCCCTCCAGAAGTGCATGGCTCAGTAAGCATTTCTCTAGATTCAGTGGATAGTTAAAGTGGTAAAATTTCTCTTTACTGCTTTGGAAATTTAAGCTATTTGTCCCTGTGACTTGTATGCCTGAGGTTTCTCCTGTCCTCTTTCTTTAGCATTTTAAATGCCATGCATGCCTAAAAATGGAACTTTGAATGCCACTTACCATAAAATCCCTGTTTTGAATGAGTCAGCATCTAAATAACTTTGCATTTCCCTTTTCATCTATGTCTTTTAAGAGCAACTTTTAAAAAATCCCCAGTGATATAGATTGTATCAGGTTGTCTATGTCAATATCCTTATCACATATGCAACCGAATCGTTTTATATGCAAGGGAGAGAAATAATGCCGAGCGAGGATGGTGTCAGTGACCCTTGTGCTGGGGGTCAAGAATGTTGCTGAGATGAACACCGCGTTTCTGATGCTTTCAGGTGAGTGGCAGTGTGATGAGTGTTTACAGCGGAGACTTCGGCAACCTGGAAGTGAAAGGAAGCATTCAGTTTGCGCTGGACTACGCGGAGTCACTGACAGAGCTGCACGTGTTTGTGGCCCAGTGTAAGAACTTAGCCGCAGCAGACGTTAAAAAACAGCGTTCAGATCCGTGAGTACATTTTGGAGTTACCTACTTTCGTTTTGGAACTATTAATCCAACAGGAACGAGGAAGGAAAGGAAGTAATCAAAGAGAGGGTCTGTGGGTCTGTGTGACTGTGTTAACAGGAATATTTAAAAAGTTGGAAGGGACCAGGGAGATAGCTCAAGAGAATAAGTGCTTGCCTGGTGAGCACAAGGCCCTGAGTTCAATCCCTGTTCTGCAAAAAATAAATAAATAAAATAAAAAATTTAAAAGAAGTTGGAGGGAAGGTGATTTTTAATTATTGTGCTATGTCAAACTCAAAGCATTTTGCTTAACATCATTCAGATAGATGGATAAAGAGATAGATAGATAATTTTATTTTATTTATTTATTTATTATGGCAGAACTGGGGACTAAACTCAGGCCCTTGCACTTGCCAGGGAAGCACTTATTCCATCGAACCATCTCCCCAGCCTGATAATTTTATTTTGAAAAGCAAAAACAAAAGCAAGAACAAAAATGAGAAACAAGGGGCCAGGGAGATAGCTCAGTAGAATAAGTGCTTGCCTGGCAACCGCAAGGGCCTGAGTTTAATCCCCTGTTCTGTCAAAGCAAAAAAAGAAATCAGAAACAAAGACAAATTAACATTATTTTTTAAAAACTTTTTGGCATCAACCATGGCTTGATTAAATGTGTGCCAAGACTGATATTCTTTTAGTAACAAACACTTTAATAAAACTACAAGCACCAAAGCTTTTCCTTAATAAGAAATAAACCAACAGATTTAAATACTGTTAGAAATTTGCCCCCACCCCTCACACATATATATTCACTCAGGCCAAAGGAAAACAACAAATTTAGGAAATTTCCTTTAAAAATCTTCAGAACAATGCTAAGTGATTCATTCCACCAAAATCTCCTTAACTGTTAAAAATATAAAGGTGTTAGTGGGAACATTTAGTAATTACTGCTTTTTGTAATGTTGTGAAATAACTGCAGTGGTCAGTTTTTATTGTTTTCAAAAACAGAAGATGGGGCTGGAGAAATAGCTCAATAGAATAAGGGCTTCCTGGCAAGTGCAAGGGCCTGAGTTCAATCCCCAGTTCCACCAAAAAAAAAAAAAAAGCAGAGGTAGGAGCGTTGTTTTTCTGCTCTCTGACCTCTTTGTGTATTTGAATCTCTCTTTTAGATACGTAAAGACCTACTTGTTACCAGACAAAGGCAAAATGGGCAAGAAGAAAACACTTGTAGTGAAGAAAACCTTGAACCCCGTGTTTAACGAGATACTGCGGGTATCTATCAGTTCGTTACGCAGGAAAATCCTAAATGCGACCTGTGGGTTGGAGTAGCTGTGTCTTCTTGGGTTGTATCTGCACAGTCACTCACCAAGGGAGAAAACGGAAAGGAATGAGTATTTTCTGAGAATGTGCTTTGTAGGAGGTGATACAGATGAAGGAAGGTATACACACGGTCTGAAGCGGTCCTCAGCACTGCCTGCTGGCAGGTATTACCCACATGTCACAGACATACAAATGAAGCTACGTGTCGCAGACTGGCAAACAAAGCTTAGAGAAATAAGTAAATTTGCTTGAGGATGTGCAGGGGGTGAAGTTTAGCGTTACAAGCAGAATTCTCTTCTACGGCACAATTCTGATCACTATCTTTCTACTTAAAATCTTTCACATTCATCCTTTATGACACTCATGGACCCTGTGCAATCTAATCTCTGTCCTCACTTGCATTTTCTCAGAATCTTTTTTTTTCTGGTCACCCTATATTCCCTTCTGTGCTCTGAAGAAACTACGTTTTCTTTTATATATTTAGTACAAGGTCTCACTGCATAGATCGGACTCGTAGTGATCTTCCTGTTTTCAGCCTCCCAAAAACTGGGATTACAGGCATATGCCACCACACCCAGTTTCAGTCGCCAGCTCAGTGCGTCCCAGGGGCGGGGCCAGCACAGCACATGGGAAGTGAACCCCTGCCACTGTGCTCTGCTTAAGCAGGTGCTGCTGAGCTGTCTGGCTGGCCCTTGAAGATATGTTTTCTTTCACTGCAGTTCCTTTCTGTTCCCTGAGGCTGTGTTAGTATTCTGTGCATTCTTTCTCTAATCAGCTCCTACACACTCTTCCATGCTTATTCTTAGAGCCTGTCCTTAACATCTTTGATGACACTGCTAAGGTAAACCTTAGGTTGTTCTAATACTCAGCACTTAAACTGTCTGTTTAATTTTCTACCTTGACACTAAATGTCAAGTACCCAGAGGGCAAGGACCAATGCTGTGTTGTATATACACCATCTCTTTGGGCAAATGAGATGTCTGAACCTCAGACCTGAAATGGGAAAGTGACAGTTTTGGGATCTGAAAAAGAGAAATAATAGTAGTTACCTACTTCAGTAGTTGTGGACAGTAGAACAGCAAATGTGTTCAGTGATTAGCACACATTGTACGTCTAATAAATATTGATTAGTGATACAGAATGTAGGATAAGGACCAAAGAATATTACTGGAAGGAATGATGTACGGACAGATGAATGGAAAATAAGTCTCACTCAAGTACCCACATTCTTTTTTTTCTCCCCTTCCTCCAAACTGGATTATGCTTGCTTTGAGGTGATTAACAGATCATTTAAAAGATTTTAGTTTTAACTAAAAATATAAGAAATATTCTTTTTTCTATCTTTATGAAAACTCTTAAATTTTTGATAAGATTTTGAGAAAAGAAGAAAAAGTAAAAAAGAACCCTCAATCATCTGTGGCTAAATTAGCAACTTGCAGATTTTCTTTTCTTGCTTTTTTAAGAGTAGGATATATTTATTAGGGGAAAGAAAGCTTCTTTCCAAGACAGAGACAGAAGGAGGGCCCAAGCGGGTTGTCCCCTACTTGTGGATTTTCTATAGCAAGTTTTTACTTTGTTTTTGAGGCAAAGTGTTGCTTTATAGTATAGACTGGGCTTGAACTACAGAGTCCAGGCTGGTCTTGAACTAGTGGCAGTCCTTCCTCTTTGCTCAGCCTCCCAAGTGCTGGAATTACAGGCATGTGCCGCCACGTCTGGCTTTTGTAGCTAGTATTTAATTTACCATTTGACTATGACATACCCCGGTACTCAGGCTATTTCTGGGTCAGCTACCTCAAACCAATACTCAGGAAAAGCCAGCTAATTTACATGGTAGAACCAGAGAAAGGCATTTGGACACTGACATTGCAGCAGTAGGTCATAAAGCCAGATGGAGGTTATTTTTAGAAGTACTATTATTCCTTCCATGATTACATGTAATCAAGGTTTGTCTGTATTTGAGATGAAAGCCCTTAGGATACCAAACATTGTCTGCTTGACCTTGTGAAGCTGGAAAAACAACAAGTTTATCTGGTTTTTGTTTGTTTGTTTGTTTGGTGGAACCAGGGATTGAACTCAGGCCCTGCACTTGCCAGGCAAGTGCTTATTCTACTGCGCCATCTCCCCAGGCCCTTATCTGTTTTTTGAAAGTCATCTTGTCCTTGTGGGATGTTGTCAGTGAGAAGCACCTAGTGGGGGAGGTGGTGTGTAGGAATGCTGGGCTCTCAGCTCAGCTTGGCTGTGAACCTAAAAAATTCCCTAAGAAACAAATACTTTTTAAAAGTACCTTATACCCAGGTAGAAAACAGAGCTGGAGTAAACTTGATTGTATTTTTAGAGTGAGTTTGATTTCTGTTATGTCTAATCTAAAAATAGCTAGCAAAATTGAATGATTGGCTTTTTAGAAAACCATTACCCACTAGGATATTTGAGCCTGGCTCTGCTTTTCCAGAGGAGAAAAAACATCAGCTTTTATGAAAGATGGATTTTAGCTCTTAGAAACTGGACACTTAGAATAAGGTGACTTTGCAACATTTGGGAGACTTGAAACCTAACGGATGATAAGAAAATCTGATCTTCACAGCTGACTTTCCATCTCTGTGTCATATGCTGGCGTCATATAACGTTAGTCATCATTTTAATTTTCCTCTTTGAATTCCAGTATAAAGTTGAAAAACAAATCTTAAAGACGCAGAAGCTGAATCTGTCTGTCTGGCATCGGGACACGTTTAAACGTAACAGCTTCCTCGGTGAGGTGGAGCTTGACTTGGAAACATGGGACTGGGATGACAAGCAGAATAAGCAGTTGAAGTGGTACCCTCTAAAGCGAAAGGTAAGCTCTGAGGTGCTTGGTTGGTTGTCAGGTTGGTTAATTGGTTGGCTGGGGTTGGTTGACTTGTGGCCTGCTGTCTTGCAAAAGGCTCAGTTGCATTTAACTCAGTCTGATTGTAATTTTGAATCACTTTAAATGTGGGCTGGACTTACCTGGTCTGCACATTCAGCCAAGAGTAAGAAAGACTTTGGGAGAATATTTAAACCACCTAGCATATGTCGGTCTGAAATTTCAGGAAGATCAAGTATTTAAGTACTTCAGTCCTTTGAAATGTGAGACACACTTGAAACCTAATATATGGTCAGATTTTGATAAGAGTTCTGTGTCACTTGAAAAGAAAGTAATGGTGGATATAATGGTCTATATCAATGAAGTCAATAATGGCTGATAAAATCTTCTAAATCCTTTCTGATTTTATGTCTTAGTCTTAATTACTAAGAAAGATATGATTATGGATTTAGCTGATTGTGCTTTTAGTTTTTTATTTTTTATTTATTTACCTTGAGGTTATCTTACAAAATATATATAAACTTAGAATTGTTTTGGGCTGGCCAGGTACCTCAACAGATTAAAGCTCCTGTTTAGGCAGACACAGGGAGTGGGCTTCAAGCCCCAGCATGCCCTACTGGCCCTGCCCTAGGGACACACAGAGATAGTGAATGAGTCTTGCCTGTAATCCCAGAACTTGGGGAGGCTGAAAGCAGTAGGATCACTATGAGTCTGATCTATGTAGTGAAACCCATTAGACCCTGTACTAAATACAAAAGAAGAAAAAAAAATAATTGTTGTATTCTGATGGGTTAACAGTCTTGTCATTCAAAAATACACTTTTTGTCTCTAGTAATATTTCTTGCCTTAAGTCTATTTTGTCTATATTAGTATAGCTGTGTCAGTTTCCACACAGTTGCACTTTGTTTCAGTCCCTTAATTTTCAAACTTTTTGAACTCTTATAGCTAAGATGTGTTTCCTATAGGCAATAGTTTCAAATTTTTTTTTAATGGCCAGCTCTGTCTGTCCTGGGGGCAGGGCTGACACAGCATGTAATTCTGGGGATTGAGCCACAGACCCTGTGCTCGCCTAAGTTTTCTTAAGCAGGTGCTTCAGTCCACTGAGGTATCTTGCCGGCCCTGAAAATATTTGTTTTTTAAGTAGATCATTTAGCTCAAGTGTACTAGATGTAAATATGGATACATTAGGCAGAAAATATGATATTTATGTTATTAGATTAATATTTGTATTATTAATCTTAATATTTATAGTATTTTCTGTAATTACCTCTTTTGGGAAATTATGAGTGAGACAGGGTCTCACTATACAGCTCAGACTTGTAATGATCCTCCTGTCTCAGCCGCCCCAGTGCTGGGACTACAGGCATGCATATACTTCCATTTTCTTCCCAATTACAATGTCAGTTATAGTTTTCTCTTTTTTATTGATTAATATAGAGATTATATTATTCATACTTGAGTTAAAATGTCTAACACAGAGGTTGGACTATAACTCAGTGACAGAGTGCTTGCTGAATGTACACAAGGTCCTGGGTTTGATCCTTGGCACCACCACCAACAAAAACACGTCTAACATAAATTAGGAATTCTATGACTCCCAGGATAAGGAAAGGAATGAAGAACATTTTAACTTCATTTATTCATTCTCCTATGTTTTCTGGCACCCTTAGTTGCGCTTTAATCATACAGAAATTTTATTTATTTATTTTTAATGTAGTTATGTTATGGTGATAAAGGTTGATTAATAGTCACCTATTAATCTTATTTTTACTTCTTTACATATCTTTTGGTCTCTGACATTTGTCTTTTATTTTAATACATTTGCTATGAGTGCAAGCATAGTTTTCTTGGTGTCTATTCTGTTCTGTGTTTACTGAGCTTCTCGCATCTGGATCTTGGTATCTTTCATTAACTTTGAAGATGTCTCAGCATCTCTTTCATCAAATACTGATTTTCTCCTCATTTTTCCACACCTTTCTGGAACTTCTATTTACATGTATACTCCATTTCATATGTATTTTATATTCATTTCTGTATTTTATATTTTTTCTCTATGCTTCAGGCTGTTTTCTCCTAATGAGTCTTTCAGTTCAGTAATTTAACCTTCTTCTAATCTGCAGTTTAAACTCAACTTCAATATAAAATTTATATATTTGTATTAATGTCTTCATTCAACTCTGTTTTGCTTTCATTTCTCTCTAGAGCATTATCTTTGTAAACACTGTGGTCACAAGTGAAGTACAGTGGCACCTGCCTGTAATCCTAGTACTCGGGAGGCTGACGCAGGAGGCTAGCCATGAGTTTGGGGCAACCTTTGGCTCCATAGCAAGTTCAAGGCCAGCCTTTACTATATAAAGGGACCCTGCCTCTGAAAAGTAAATAAATAAGAAAATAATAACCTAGCAACCACAGTTATTAAAAGTGTGTAGCTTCACATTTTAATAGTCATCTGTGAATCTCTTCTCTATTTCTTCTGAAGTCCTAGTTTGCTCACTTGGTCCTTGGTCTTAGTGGGGATGATCATTGTTCATTGTACGTGAGGCTTATATGTGAGAAAACTCGAGGGATAACTGGGGAGGACTTATTTCTCCTAAGAGAATAGAACCCACCACCCTAACCTCTTCTGGGAATGAGCTGACTTGAAGGACAGGTTGTTTTCTGGCCTAGTCTTATTTGCTGGAATTTCTAGGCTGCAACTCTTTTGGATCTCAGATAAAATCCTGAGGAAGTGGTTCTGAAGTTTTAGGATGCAGCTATGCATCAGAAGGGCTGGGTGAAACTCAAAGTCTGGGAGCCTGCTCGCGGGGTTTCCGGTTCAGTTAGCTCTGGGTCCATGAAAGGACACGCCTGTTCGTTCAGGCTCCAGGCAACACTGATGCTGCTGAGCTCGAGACCATGCTTTGAAAACCACTGACATAGGGTCGTTTTTCAGCAGTGTTGCTCCTGAGTGGGCTGTGGATTCCAAGGTTTGTTGCTCCAGCCCGATGAGACTGCTGGAAGCCGGGCTCAGCCTACCAGTGTCATTTAGCTGGGCGTTTACATTCTCAGTTTGGCGCTAGGTAAAGAGAAGCTGAGGTTTCAGAGTGAGAATCAGAGAAGAATGTTAGGCTCTGCGATCCTGTCCTTTTAGCTAGCCCAGTGCTTGGGAGGCTGAGGCAGGAGGATGCTGTGAACTCAAAGGCAGCCTGAAGTACAGTGCATGGCCCTATTGAAAAAACTTTTCTATTTGAATCCTTCTCTGTTTCAATAATTCTTGAACATCTTCAAATTGATTATTGAATCATGCATTTTTACTTTTTCTTAGTGTATGGGTGGATTTTGTCCCAGCTAGAAGTGATATATAGAAATAAATTTGGTATCTCTGCAGTGTGATAAAAAACACAGTGAATGTGAAACCATTTAAAAATATTTATCACAATAAAAGACAAATTGCCACTAATCGCCCTCAAAATATTCTGCCTCACTTCCAGCACAGCCGGTCCTTCTCACTACATTCAGAAGTTGCTCGGGCTGCTGGTACACAGTCCTGACACCTGCACCTTGAAGGAATGAAAAGTTAGTCTGACTCTGAGCTTCTAGAGATTCAGCTCATCGTCAGCTGGCTCCGAGCAGGGATGTCACTGTGAAAGGGCTTGACAGCCAAGCTGCAGGCTTACGGCCGGCTGGTGGCTGCAAGGAAGCATTCTAGAGTTAGACCCAAGACCACACCCCAAGACTCATCCAGGTACACCCCGCAGTGTGCTCTCCCCATCCGAGACCAGGTCCCAAAGCCGGTCAGGATTCACCCCGTTAAGCGACACAAACATTTTGGTTTTTAAGCAGCCTCCATTAGCTTTCTGAGCATACCCCTTTTGGAACTGAAGCCCTCACCAACCAGAATTTGAATGTAAGACCATCTCTCATAGAACCAGGCATTGAACTATTTGTTAGGATTTTATTGAGGATTTTTGCATCTTGTTCATGAGGGAGATTGGCCTGTAGCTCTCCTTTTTGGTTGTGTCTTTTCCTGGTTTTGGAATCAGTATTATACCTGCCTCCAGAAATGATTTTGGGAGGACTGTTTCCTTTTCAACTTCATTGAAGAGTTTGTGGAGTATGGGGATTATGTCTTCTATAAATTTCTTGTAGAATTCAGCTGTGAATCCATCAGGACCTGGACTTTTCTTTGTCGGTAGGCTATTTATTACATTTCATATTTCATTGGCTGTTATTGGCTTATTGAGAGTTGTTATATCTTCTTGATTCAGTTTTGGTAGTTTGTACCTTTCGAGGAATCTGTCCATTTCTTCTGTGCCTTCTATTCTGTGAGCGTAAAGATTCTCGAAGTAATTATTGACAATCTCCTGAATTTCCGCTGGGTCTGTGGTGATTTCACCCTTTTCATTCCTTATCGTTTGTACTTGAATTTTCTTTTGCCTCTTTTTGATGATGTTGGCTAGAGGCTTATCAATTTTATTTTTTCAAAGAACCAACTTTTTGATTTGTGGATTCATTGAACTGTTTTCTTCATCTCAATTGAATTAATTTCTGCGCTAATCTTTATGATTTCTTCCCGTCTTTGCACTCTGGGATTCATTTGCTCATCTTTTTCGAGTTCTCGGAGGTGCAACATTAGGGTGCTAATTTGTTCCCATTCTGTTTTTCCAATGTGTGAGTTAATAGCTATGATTTTCCGTCTAAGAACTGCTTTCATTGCATCCCATAAATTGCGGTAAGTTGTACTTGAATTATCATTGAATTGTAGATATTGTTGAATTTCTTGTTTAATTTCTTCTGTGACACATTGATTGCTGAGTAGGGTGTTGTATAGTTTCCATTAATTTAGTGGGTTTTTCTGGCTTCTTTTGTCATTTATTTCCAGTTTTATTGCACTGTCGTCAGATAATATGCATGGGATAATTTCTATTTTCTTGCATGTACTTAGGCATGACCTTTGGACTAGTATGTGGTCTATTTCGGAAAATGACCTATGTGCAGCTGAAAAAAAGGTGTATTCATCTGTGGTTGGGTGGAACACTGTATATGTCCACCAGGTCCATTTTTCCAAGCTCTGGTTCAGTTCTGTTACTTCCTTGCTAATTTTTTGCCTTATTGATCTATCTTTTACAGATAAAGGTGTTTTAAAGTCTCCTGTTAAGATTTTGTTCTTAGACATTAAGTTTTTCATGTCCATTAAGATTTGTCTTGCATAGTTGGGTGCTCCTGTGTTTGGTGCATAGATGTTTATGGGTGTTACTTCTTGCTCTTGAATTTTTCCCCTGACCAATATATAGTGACCATCTTTGTGTCATTTGATCTTTCTTGGTTTGAAGTTGAGACTGTCTGAGAACAGAATTGCTACTCCTGCTTTTTTATGAGGTTCTGGGGCATGTAGTATTGTTTTTCATCCTTTGACTTTGAGCCTATGAATGTCCTTTTGAGTTAAGTGTGTTTCTTGTATACAGCTTATTGTTGAATTTTGTTTCCTAATTCACTGTGCTAGTCTATTTCTCTTAATTGGTGAATTGAGTCCATTTACATTGATGGTTATACTTGAAATGTGCAGACTTATGTTTGTCATGATATTTATCTGGTGTTGTTTACTCCTTTGTAACCTGTGTTTAATTGTCTGTCCTGTTTAGTGGGTTCCTTCCATTCTCATTCATGGAGTTCTGGTCATTGTGGTCTTTCTCTAGGACATCTTTCAGCAGCCTGTGAGGGGATGGCTTTGTCATCATGAAATTCTTTAGTCATTCTTTGTTGTGGAAGTATTTCACTTCTCCATCAAACTTGAAAGAGAGTTTTCCAGGGTATAACAGTCTGTGCTGTAATTCGTTTTCATGTAGGACTTGAAGAACTCTGTTCCATGCTCTCCTTGCCTTCATTGTTTGTGTAGAGAAGTCGGCTGTAATTCTGATTTGTTTTCCTTTGAATGTGAGCTCCTTCTTCTCTCTAGCAGCTTTCAGTATATTATTTTTGTGTTGAATATCTGGGATCTTAACTATTATATGTCTCGATGTGTTTCTACTTGGGTTGAAGCTATTTGGTGTTCTGTATATTTCGGTGAC
>PVKA01010300.1:33044-65073 GCA_004027165.1 Ctenomys sociabilis
GCTATGCAGTTCAGGCTGGCTTTAAGCTCACTTTGTAGCTCAGGCTGGTCTCGAACTCACAACAATCCTCCTGCCTCAGCCTCCCGAGTGCTGGGATTACAAGCATGCGCCACCACGCCCGGCCATCCTCATTGTTTTTAAGAGATCCTTTCTCGCCTTTTCACTAGCTGCTCTGGCATCTTCAAGATCTGAAACTCTGTCTTTGCTTTCACTCAGATGGTTTTGTAGACTCATGATTAATATTTTTAGTTTTTCTATATCTCTTTGACTATGTTTCATGTGTTCTTTTTCTTTTCTGTATTGCTCATTCAAGGAATCCATCATATTTTTGATCTCCTCAATTTTTTATCCATGTCTTTTTTAGAGGTAGTTATTAATTCTTTTTCTGCAGTGTTTCTTCCAAATTGGGTTTCCTCTGTATGTTTCTGCACTTGTTTCTGTATTTCAGTTGCTATGATTTCAAAGAATTCTTTTTTTTCAAAGAATTCTTTTTTGATTTCAGAAATTATTTCTGCTTTGAGTTCCTCATCATCTTTCTGCTGTTGTTTCTTTGCTTCAGATGTTGTTAATTCATACTTTTCAGTTAGAATAGTGCTCTCTGCACTTGTTCTGGGTGAGCATAGTTTTTCCATCCAATGTTTCTGGAATTCATTCTTTATTTCAGATACTATGTATTCAGATATTTCTTTTTTAATTTGGGGAATTGCTTCTCTTTTTATTTCCTCTATACCTTTCTGCTATTGTTCCTTTGCTGCTGTATCTGTTAATTCATTCATTGCAGCTGAGCTAGTGTCCTCTGCCCTTACTGGTGGACTCGAGATCTGGGATTGCATTTTTCCCCTTGTCTTTGTCATTTTGTATAGCACTGATCTTTGACCTTTGGTGTAGAGCTTTGGTGCAGCTATAACCTTAGCTTGTTATGAGATTCGGGTGCCATTCTATTAAGTTTGAGATTATCCAGGCATGCCTATCCTGGATCTAGCTGTTGTGTTCAATTCCTTTTTGCTGCAGCTCCTGTGGTTCCTCTCTGTTGGTTCCCTGTTCAGGTGAGCATGAACCGAACTGGGATGCAGAGCAAGTAATGAAAATTCCCACTGTCTTGGCTGGCTTTGGGGCGAGAATCTAGAAAATTGCTGGGGTCAGCCCTCCTATGTCAGGCAGGTTGCTCTCTAGGTGGGTGGGCCTGGGCTTTGGTGGGTCTTCTGGGCTCACAAAAGGATAGTGGATGATCTTATTCACTGAGTAGACTGTACTGGGTCATCCAGCCTGTGCTGGGTCCAGGTCTACAGGCCAGAACCCGAGAAGGCTGGGAAATGTCCCTCCTGTGCAGTGGGCCTAGAGCCCTCACTCACAGGCCAGGCTGTGCTGGCTTTCGGGCCATGGCATGGCAGGCTTGGAGTTCTCACTCCAGGCTGACCTGCACTGGGTCTGGGGCTGTGGGGTGGGACCAGCAATCGCTGGGAAATGTTTCTCTGAGTCGGTGGAACTGGAGCTCTCACCCGCCACGGGGGGTTGGGGGGCAGGGAATCCCTGGGAAATGTCTCTCCACATGGCAGGCCTGGAGTTCTACACTCACTGAACTTTGATGCCCAGGGAGATGGGGAAATTCCCACTCTCTCAGCAGGCTTTAGGGCAGGGGATCCAGGGAGGTGCTGGTGAGTGGGTCCTGAGGTTTCAGGTGGGTCACTGGCTTGGAGGGCTTGAGTGTGGGGATCCGGGTAGCACACGTGGCAAGAAGCCAATGGATCTCCCTCAGACTCACCACACACTCACTGATCTGGGATGCCTGGTGAGTCGTGCAAATTCCCACTCACTGGGAGAGCTTGGGGCAGGATCCAGGAGGCCGCTGGAATCAGCTGCTGTCTCATGGTGGTCTCTGGGGCTGGGCAGGCATGGGCGGGATTGAGGAAGATGGTGGAGTCAGCTGCGCGGTCTCGGGCCAGTCTCAGCATACATATTTTTAGTTAATATCTGGTCTTCCTAATTCTTACAGACTCCAATACATTTAGTCTCTAACAGTTAGGTTAACATAGCTTTGAAGATACAAGATTGCACATGCATTCTGATAAAAGTGAACATTTTGGACACACCTTTTGCACCTCAAAGTATTAACACTCTGATTTTCCCACCATTTTTGAGACTGAAGACCATGAAATATTTTTTAAGCACCCTGTGACTTTTCCTGATATATACAACATTGCTTTTCCAGTTATAAAACCAATAGCCTATCTCTGTCACCAATGTAACTTTGAATTCAGGACACTCGCAAATGATACATGGTTCCAGAAATGGGCTGACAGTTCTGTAACAGAATACCCATGAACTAGACGTGTATAACTCTGTGTCTCACAACCACTTGACATCACTGTATTTTTCAGACAGCACCGGTTGCCCTTGAGGCAGAGAACAGAGGTGAAATGAAGCTAGCACTCCAGTATGTCCCAGAGCCACTTCCTGGTGGGTAGCGATTTTCTGTTCATATCTATGTTCATCCTTCTTCAGAGATTGTGTGTCTTGACACTGCTGTGATAAGAATGGAACTTGGAGGCTGAGGCAGGAGGATTGTTGTGAGTTCAAGACCAGCCTGAGCTACAAAGTGAGCTTAAGGCCAGCCTGAACTGCACAGTGAGACCCTGTCTCAAAAAGACAAAAAAAAAAAAAAAAAAAAAAAAAAAAAAAAAAAAAAAAAAAAAAGAATGGAACATGAGGAATCTCTTTCCTAGGTGGGAAGAATTCATGGGTGTTCCCTAAGAAATTGGAGCTCATTCATCCTCCACTCTGAGAACCTTATTAAGAGATAAAGCTCTTTTGCTCAAGTTTGCTATATCATCCTTGACTTTGGGGCCTCAGATCTTCCTGCCAGGAGCAAAAACTGGCAGGAAATGATTGCCAGCCCCTGCACTGTCTCCCAAGCATGCCATCCTCTCCGTGTATTCTCCTTAGAATCTGTATGAATGGTATGACTGAGATCAGGGATTTCAGGCTCAAATGTTTCTAGTAACCAGGCAGTAAAGCAAGGGATATGGAGAAAATAATAGATGCTAAGGGCAGTAGCTGAAAAAAGAAAAGGTATTCTAATTAAGTTTTTTAAGAATTTGAAGGGTGCAGGACATGACAGTGAACACCTGAAATCCCAACACTTGAGAGGCTGAGGCAGGAGGATCACTGCAGATTCAGGGCCAGCCTGAGCTATCTAGAGAGATAATGTCAAAGGAAAAAATAATGAAGGGCAGGCAAAGCATGTATTTGAGCCAAATACGAGCTGCTAGCCCATCATCTTGTGACTTTTGGATCTTCCTAAAAGGCAGATTTTTTCACATATAATGTGTATCTGATCATTTATGGCCAACATGCATGAAAATGCTAACCTTGTAATCCTTTTGCCTGGTTATCACTTGCTAGGTGAGATCCAAGGAATTGTGTATTATGATGGATTCCACCTTGCTTGAGTTTGTGTGCATATAGTTTTCTTTCCCTGGAATAGCTTTCTCTTCTTGGCCTATCCAGATCTTAGATGAAGTCCCACGTCCTCCATAAAGATTTTTCAAAATTATGTTCACCCTCACTGATCATATCATTTTCTAGAACATTGTAGCAATAACTTCACATTTCACTCAATATTATACATTCATAGTTTTTATTTGAATTAATTTCTCTTGCTTAATTATAACATTTACTGAAGGCATATATTATTTGTGGCATTCCTTGTCCACTTAATGACACCATAGGGATGAGAACATTATAGGTGCTCACAAAATACTGCTTGGTTGATTCATTGCTCCAAGCCAGGCAGAAAAATCTGATAGCATCCTCTGTCCATGCACCTGGTCTAGACAGTAACTCCTGACTAGGTCAACTTGTTAGTACTTCCCTGCTTACAGCATTGACTATTATGTGTGCGGATATAGGCAATATCACTCTAAAATATTTAGACACTTTCAATAAGAAAATAGACTATCCCTTAGCTAGTACCAGTTTGGGTAAGTGTGCACTCAGATGTATTTAAATGCCTTTCACCAGTACCAATTGATATTGGCATTAATGTCTGAAGGGATTATTCATTCACTGAGATGTTTTGAATACAATTTTAAATGGATGATTCACATTACTTCTGTCTGATCTTCCTGAATCACATAAAATCCAAAAAAAGAATATAGGAATACTCTATGCTTAGGGCTGGCAAGCTCAGCAGACTAAGCCCTTGCTTACGTAGGTGCAGGGGCCAGGGTTCGATCCCTGCACTGCATGCGGCGCTGGCACGCTCAGCTGGCAGTAGAGTCCAGGTGTGGTAGCGCACACCTGTAATCTCAGCACTAGAGAGGCTGAAACTCATCTACGTAGCTTAGATGCGTTTACTCGAAATAAATGGGAGGATCGCTACAAGTGCAAGCTGCACCATGAGACCCTGCACCTAAACAAACAAATAAATAAACAAATACTCTATACTTGGAATCAGTATGATTTTTTTTCATTCTTAGGAATTATTTTTATAGAGTTATCTGAACTCAATATCGCCAGGCTATGAAAGATACAATTTAGAGTACGTAGTTTAACCAATTCAATATGATCAAGCACTTGAGCTAGACCATTTTTAGGTGATATCTTTGGACATGTTATTATCTAGAGACAAATAGCTATAAATTTTTTCTCTCCTTTTTTAAAATTATAGGTAAAAAGCTTCCTACGACTGGAGAAGTACACATCTGGGTGAAGGAATGCTTTGATCTCCCACTGCTAAGAGGAAGCCATCTAAATGCTTTTGTTAAATGGTAACAGCTTTCATCAGTTGGCCTTCTTGGGGTTTGCCATAACTTCACCTTTGCTGGTTGGTTTCACCTCTCTGTATCTGTGATGCTAAAATTCCTGAGTCATAGCTTAGATGAGTTTACTTGAAATAAATAGAGACATGAGCTTTACAAATCTATAACATGAATTTCTAGGAGTTCATTAAGTTTGTTTGTGGTTGGCTCAGCCCACCCTGGGGTCGGGGCTGGCTCAGCATGTGGTGCAGGGATTCAACTGTGGTCCCTGTGCTTTGCCTAAGTTTACTTAAGCAGGCACTTCAGACTGCTGAGCTATCTCGCTGGTTCCTTCATTAAGTTTTTAAATCATAACACTAAGAGGGGACAGACTGAGGCAGGAGTTCAAAGCCAGCCTGGCTACAGAGCAAATTCAAAGCCAGTCTAAACTGCAGAGTGAGAACCTGTCAAAAAACAATACCCCCCACTTCCTATTCTTAAAAAATCCGAATATCCAAACACTAAGAGGTTGTAGGTACTGATGAAACAGAGTTCTCAAACTCAGATATATAAGGTCTGCTATGGATATAACTGTTGGTGAGGTTTATCTCGTTTCTAATAGCGAACATCACATTCTTTAGCTTTTCTGTGGAGTAGGAAAAATTCTACTCCTTCGTCTCACAAATTTTGTGACCCATTTGGAAAGATTCTTTCATCAGAATGCAGATATTTGGAAAATTATTTGCTACACAAAGCCCTAAAAGTTAGCTCATTAGAATTTATGAATCTTTTTTTTTTTTTGGTGGAACTAGGGATTGAACTCAGAGCTCATTAGAATTTAAGATACCTGGGCTCTAGGGTGGGTGGCAGCCTTTTTCTCTGTTACACATTTAAAGTATATGGCATCTAGTGAATAATAACTAGGTAGATCAGTATGTTCTCCTTCCTTGTTCCCTCTAATTCTATCTATATAGAATTGCCTAAGCTTACTTAAGCAGGCACTTCAGACTGCTGAGCTATCTCGCTGCTTCCTTCATTAAGTTTTTAAATCATAACACTAAGAGGGGACAGACTGAGGCAGGAGTTCTTGTCTACTACAAGACAAATAGTAGTTGGTTAAGTATATGTGACATAGATTTTACTGTATGTGAAGTTTATGATTCATTTATTCATTTATTACTTATGATTCATTCATTATCTACATATTTTTAATAAATGTCAGCCAGTAAAACTCAGGTCAGTCTCCAATGTTGCAACCAATCTTAGATGACATTTTGGCTTTAGGAGAGATGCGTTAGATTAAAGTTCACTCAATAATTGTATTAGAGCTGGTGAGATAGTTCAGCAGTCTAACGTACCTGCTTAGGTAAGCTTAGGCAAGCACAGGGACTGTGGTTCTATCCCTAGCACCACATGCTACACCAACCGCATCCCCAGGGTGGGCTGAGCTGGTCACTAAATTAATTAATTAATTATCTTAAAACACAAATGATAGGACAAGTATATTATTAATTCTCAAATTCAAATCTAGCAGATTTGAGAGTTCCTTTTTCAACTCTATAATCATAGTTCCTTTGGCTATCATAAGTAATCGGAAATAGCCTGTATGTCTAAATTTTCAAAAACTCCTCAAGCAACTGCTACCATACTAGACATTACTAAATTCAAGTACCAGGCCTGTCCATAAGCGATTTTCATGGGTTACTTCTAATATCACCTTTTTGACATCAACATCACCACACCCACTTTGTAGATGAGGAAGCGAGTATCTGAGAGAAGCAACTTTCCCGAAAATGTGCAGCTGATGCTTGGCAGAGTTAGGCTTCCAACTAAGTCTACCCAGCTCTGGTTCCAGAACCTTCCAGCATGGTGCACCTTTTCCTATCTTCAGCCGAGCCACCAGCCCAATCACACCAGTCTGTGCCCCTCCACTTCCAATCTCTGGTGGCTGTACTGAAGTGTGGAAACACAAAAGTTTACTACTGTACTGCCCTAGTCCCATAATAATGCCTCGTTTTTTTGTGTGCAGTACCATTCTTCCAGATACCAGCAGGAAAAGTCGCCAGAAGACAAGAGCTGTAGGGAAAACGAACAACCCTGTTTTCAACCACACCATGGTATATGACGGGTTCAGGCCTGAAGATCTCATGGAAGCTTGTGTAGAACTCACTATCTGGGACCACCACAAATTAACCAATCAGTTTTTAGGAGGTCTTCGGATTGGCTTTGGAACAGGTAATTCTCATGGAGACATTAGAAATCAGTTTCTTCAATTTTTCTAATGAAATTAGGTATTCTATATCCATTAAGTATGATGAAATGAATGAGTGAAGGAATTCCAAAGTGCCTGCCAGGGCCTCTGGTTATGATATGAGGATTGACAGGGTGCGGTATCTGTCATATAAAGCTTAAATTTTCTGGGATAAAGGGGTAGGGGACAGAAATGCCTTCAATACTACTTTCCCCAGAAAGCACATTTGTGGTCCTTCCAGGCTAAAAAGGTGTGCTTTGCATAATAATAACTAATATTTTTGGGGAACTAGTCAATGTATTAAATGTTTCATTTTTATTATTTCATTTACTCCACATAACAATTCTGTGATGTATTTATTGATGTTGTCTCCAAAAACTTAAGTGACAGAGCTCTTAATGGACATATTCAAGGTTCTCAATTGAGTCTGCCTGGCCCTAAAGCCTTAATCACACTTCCTAGACATCAAGGGTTGCCCCCAAACCCATGCAGAAATCATTCAACACTTACATGCCACTGATACATTTGTGTCTAGCTTTAACATTTATGTGAAGATAAATCATTGTTCTTAGAATTATGGGAATGATTCAACAACGGAACCACTCAGATGGTCAAATAATTTTACTTCCTTATATTGTGTCTCAGGTCTGTCTTCCCTGAGTGGTTCTTCCTGGCCAATCACAGACCCTGATCCATTTTCCCCAGTGAGTTATTCATTCAAAATGCAAAATTTTCCCTTTCAGGTAAAAGCTATGGGACTGAAGTAGATTGGATGGATTCCACTTCAGAGGAAGTTGCTCTCTGGGAGAAGATGGTAAATTCCCCTAACACTTGGATTGAAGCCACGCTGCCCCTTAGAATGCTTTTGATTGCCAAAATTTCCAAGTAATCCCAGAGTCTACTGGCTCCTCCACTGAAGCTTACTACATAGACGGAACCTGACCTGGAAAATCTGACCACATGGATGAAAATCCTCAGTTCCTATCTGCAGCTACTAATGAACACTACATAGCATATTAAAGTCAATCCTTGTTTCTTTGATAACAAGGCCCAAGAGACTTAAATAATGGCAAGATATGTGACTTACTCATGATTCCAAGTCAGGAAAATTTGACCAAGCTAGGAAAACTTAACTACTGCTGCTTCTCAGAAGAAAAAGAATGGGCCAAAGAGATAGTTCAGTAGTATAAGTGCCTGCCTGACAAGCGCAAGGTCCTGAGTTCAAACCCCAGTACCTGAAAGAAAGAAAGAAGAAAGAAAGAGAGAAAGAACTGCCAAGAAATACTAAGTCTGGGATATTTTCAACCAGAAACTTTCCATTGTGTATTCTATAACACAAACACAATCTTCTGTTCTAATTAAGGTCTACTCCTTGACTATTGAAAAATGTAGCGCTTATAAAGTATAATACAAAGTTATTCCTGCAATGGGGACAAGGAGGAGAATACAATTGATGACAAAGAATTACACAATAAGACAAAAATATACTCTGTGATCTCCAGTAGAATAGAGCATTCCATGTTGTGGCAAGAAGACTGAATTTGCTGGATCTATTTTTGCCTTTAGAAGCTGCCCTTTTCCCTGGTCTCCAGTGTGCTTTGGTGTACTTTGGTGCCACCCACTGGCAACATGGAATTCAGTTCCTGGTTTATTTTGGCTTAATGCTATCCTAAAATAGATCTCAACCCTGTAGTATTTTATAATAGAGTATGTTAAAAACATTGCTTAAATAGATCGTCTTTACCTACAGCTTTACTGTATGAATGCAGCATAAAGATAGTTACAGACAGGCTTTGCACAAGGGTTCAATAAGAATATAAACTGTTCAGCTTTACTGTACTTCCTATGTATGTACAATTTTCATAAAATATTTTGTAAAACCCTTAAATAAATTATCATATAATTTAAATTTTATTGAAACATTATCCTGATTTTACTTTTTGAATACATTTTAAATAATGCCTACTAATTTTGCAGAACACTGAGTTTCAGTATGGCATTGTCATATAGGCATATAGCTAATTTTAATCATTTCTATGTCCCTTATCCTTTCTCCTTCTTCCTTGTTTCATAACTCTTATGCAATAATATTACTTATTTTAAATGAAATATTTTATATTAAGAATCCTAAAATCTGAATTCCTTAACAAGGTTAATGAACTTCTATTGGGCTAATATTTCTTCTTAGTCTTTAATTCTTGGTATTATTTAACTTAAATAGGCATCTTTGGCCATTTTAGAGTAGGACTTGGGGAGCACTGGGGGTGTTTCTCAGTGATAGAATGCTTGCCTAGCATCAGAGGCCCTGGGTTTCATTCCCAGTGAGATTTTTATTTTGAGATGAATAGTTGAAAAACTTGAAGACAGGTTAACATTTAGTCTTAAAAAGTTGACCAGAGATTGTTTTGGATGATCTCAGTACCCAAAACATTATTCCTCCATACAACCCAATAGCTTGGTCTTCTCAAAGCAAGCACTGATTTGAAGGTAGGTTGGGAAAGCCTGGGTGAGGAGTACACTGCTTGTCTCCCTCCCCAGATAGGTGCTAGAGCCTGTTATCCACTTGGCAGCAAGAGGGTCTAACCTAGAACCATGCCTTGCCCTCGTCTCCCTGACCTGTAATGGGAGCTTTTAGCTTTCTTCTCTCTGACCTTGGAGAATGAGCAGAATGAGTTAAACAGAGCCATAGCTCCAAGATTGCTTGGAGCACAGCAGCAGCCATGCAAACCCCATTCTGCCTTGTGCCGTGTCACAGTACAGTGTACTTACTTGGCCATTGTTCAGCTGCCTGTTCAATGACCTTTCGGCACACAGCCAGTTCTGGAGCACTAATGAGATTGGTTCTGGTATGACCGCCCAAGAGGAAGGTCTTCTCCCTCCCACACCATGGACTCTTAGCTTTACAAGACCACAGTGCATCGTGGAATTCCCCCTGCCACCTTGTGTGCACGTCCCGCTGCCTTAGAGGTCTAAAGGGGTTTCATGCCTGTTGCCTCTTGGAAAAGAAAATGCAACTCATAAAATTGATCTCACCTGGCCAAAGAAAAATGCTAAGTGTGAGCTTCCTGAATTGTAGGCGTGAGCCGCCTGCATTCTTTAGAGATCTTGCGTTGACAGGCTTTTGAACCAGTGTAGTTTTTAGTCAAGGACCCTGCTGAGACTTCAAAGCATATTTTCTTAAACTGGAGGCATTTCCTTGGACTGCATGTTCCAGGGCATTTATTTATTTATGAACTCAGAATAAGCAGGAAAGGGGAGATTTACTGGACAGATTCAGTGCACAGAAATCCAGGTTACTCTGGGGATTTCAGGCTAGAAACAGAAACTCAACTCAAATGCCCTCTCCTGTTTCAGGAATGGGGAGCTGTTACCTCCAAGAGCCTTAGGAGCACAGGTGCTGTGCCCCAGCACCTCTCTTTATAGGTTCTGTGAGCAACATCTCCAGGGGAGACTGGCTAGCCCTTGACCCGATTCCTACCTTTTAGGCCATTCATTGTCACCAAGAAGGGGTGATTCCCAGAGTCTGGGTAATGCACCTACCCTGGGCACATGGGGAAACAGTTTATAGTCAGAAGAACAAGGTCTTGTGTGAACATGGACAACATCCATGGTATTTTGGTTTTTTCTTTCCTTGTTTGTTTTGGTGGTTCCAGAGATTGAACTCAGGATCTTGCTCTTGCCAGGCGAGCACTTATTCCCCTGAGCTATCTCCCAGGTCCCACTCACAATATGTTGAATCTCTGTCAAGTGAAAACAATTCACAATCCTATCATCTTTTTTGAAAGGAAGTAATTTTCCTAAGGCTGAGATGACTCTTTCCAGAGGCCTAAATTCCTTGATCAACCCTGATTACTGCAGCTAATAAGGAGTCAGTGATTTTCCTGGGACCTTCCTGGCCTGCTCATGCAGCCTTCAGAAATGTGACTTCATTAGCTTAGTTCAAATTCTTCTAGAGTGATCTCCATCCTTCTGTTTTCTTGATATATATATATATATATATATATATATATATATATATATATATATATCTGTCATCCATAAATTCTTCCTTCTTTCACTTGCGTTCTGTTTTGGGATTATTGTCTGCTCCTCTCCCCTTCTCCCTACTTACTAATGTCATTAGTTTGTTTCATGAAACAAAGTACAGCCTCACACAGTTCATTCAGTCACAGAACATTTCTTCTGCTTCTTCAGGTGGCTCGTTATCCTCAGCATTGCAACATGGAGATAACTCTGTTATATTCAGCACCTCAGTTAGGATAGAAGATCAGATTTCAGAGTATTGCTTCTCTACCTCCTTGTAATCATCTGCTTCTCTTTTTGTCCAGTTTCTTTCATTATAAGATGCTTCAGGCCTATCTTGTATATTTTAGAAAAATACATCAGTACGTGTTTGCAGTACATCATGACCACGTTCATTGTGGGTATTGGTACGTGCACATGGCACATCCTCACTCTCTTTTTTAATCTCTCTTTCCCTTTATTTTACCATATTTTCTTGGTTGAATTGTTTTTTAGGGGAAGCTTATTTTTTGTTTTTGGTGCCAAGGACCCAGCCCAGGCTTCCAGTTTGCAAGGCAAGCATTCTACCACTAAGCCAAATCCTCAACCCTCCTTTTCGCTTTCACCCCTTTTCCCTTTCCCTCCACTTCCTGCTCCCCTCCATATTTGCAAAAGATCTCTCTCCATTTCTTATTATCACTCTTTTATTTTGCTTATTACTTCATTTATACTTTTTTTTCTTTTCTTTTTTTTTGTGGACCCCGGGATTGAACTCAGGCCCTTGCACTTGCCAGGGAATTGCTTATTCACTGAGCCACCTCTCTGGCCCCTTTCCCTATACTTTATATTTTCATATGAGAGAAACTGTATGGTATTTAAGCTTGTGCTTGGTTTACTTCACTTATCATATTTTTAGGGTGCATATATGCTCCTACATTTGATTCAAATTTATCTTTCTTTATAGCAGAGTAGGGCAGGGGACATAGCTCAGTTGCTTAAGAGCCTGCCTGGCAAGTACAAGGTCCTGAGTTCAATCCCCAGTATGGAAAACAAAGCTACAGCACAGTAGCAATCCATTATGCATAGATACACATTTTCTTTAACCATTTATCTATTTATGGGCATACAGGCTCATTCCAAGATTTAGCTATTATACATTGCAATGCTGTAAATAATGGTATTTGTGTATCATTGAGTTTTTGTTGTTGTTGTTGTTGTTTTGCAGAACCAGGGATTAAACTCAGGCCCTTGCGCTTGCCAGGGAAGTGCTTATTCTACTGAGCCATCTCCCTGGCCCTTAACATGTATCATTGAGATATGATGCTGTCAACTCTTTCAGGAAGAAGCTTCATATGAAAATAGTTGGGTTGAAGGAATTTTTATTGTAGTTCTTTTTAAGTCCTCTTCATATTGACTTCATAATGGCTATACTAGTTCATATTTCTATGACTCATGTAGAAGATTCATTTTTCACAGTCTTGCCAGCATTTGTCATTACATGATTCCTTGATTGTTGGGATTCTATCTGGACTAAGATAAAAATCTCAGAGTTGTTTTAATATATATTTCTCTAATGGCAAGCAAGGTTGAACATTTTCTTGTAATACAGGCCTTTTCAATTTCTTCTGAGAAATACTATTTCCATTGCATATTTTTGATTGGCTCTTTTACTGAGGGGTTCCAATTTTTTGAATTTTTTATCTATTCTTTGAGTCCTTGTCCAAGATATAGCTGGAAAAAATTTTTTATCCCATTTTGTAGGTTGTCTCTTCACTGTTGTTTCTTTTGCATTGTAGAAGCCTTCTTATTTGATGTGATCCCATTTGTTGACTCTTGCCATTGTATCATCATGAGTTTTTCTCAGAAAGTATTTGTCTATGCCTACATCGTCAAGAGTTTTACCTATTTTATCTTCCATCAGATTAAACATTTCTGTTTTAATATTTAAATCTTTGATACACTTAAAGTTTAGTTTAGTACATGGTGAAAGATATAGGTCTAAGTTCAATTTTTGGTATGTGGAAATCCAGTTTTCCCAGCATCATTTGTTAAAGATGCTGTCTTTCCTCCAGTGAAGGTGTTTGGTCCCTTTGCCAAAGATAAAGTATCTCAGTATGCTTGGATTTGTTTCTGCACCTTTTAATTTGTTCCACTGATCCATAAATCTGGGGAGGGGGCTGTTTGTTTTTCTTTTTGTTTGCCAGTACTATGCTGCTTTTATCACAGTAGCATTGTAGTTTAACTGGAAGTCAGACATTGTGATGCCTCTTACCTTGCCCTTGTTACCCAGAAATGGTTTTGCTATTTTGGATCTCTTAGTAAATATTAATTTTAAAATTGTTTTCTTTAGTTCTGTGAGAAATTCTATTGGTATTTTGATTAGGATTGCATTAAATCTATATGTCAGTTTTGGGAGTATTGCCATTTTGACAATATGTCTATCCAGTAACAAGGGACATCATTTCATTTTCTGTTGTCCCTTCAATCTCCTTTTACAATACTGTGGTTTTTATTGTTGAGTTCTTTCAGTTCCTTCCATGGATTAATTTCTAAGTAATTTATTTAATTTATTTTGGTGCTATCATAAATATCTTTCCCTATATTTTTCCTCAGTGAATTCATTATGCTTTGATTTATGTGCTTTGATTTTCTATAAATCACTAAATTTGTTTTTTGACTTTTAGAGTCTTTTGATGCAATGTTTTTGGGCCCTGTATGTAAAGGATCATGTCATCTGTATATATAACTTGATGTCTTCCTTTCTTATATATATATCCCTTTTATATCTTGCTTTTGCCTGATTTCTCTGTTGCAAGTACTCTATTAAATAGGAGTAGTGACAGAACCCCCTGTCCCCAAGACCACAGAATGAGTGGGAATTTTTCTGACTCTTCCTCCATCCCCATGCGAGCCCCGCCTAGTAAGTGTGTGGGAGAGCCTTTGCCCACCCCCCAACCCCCTCTGCACCATCTGGAGCCACCGCCCTCAAGACCTCCAAGCGAGGGAACTGTCAGCCTCAGCCACCCCAGACTGACTTGCCTAGAAACTCCCTGGAGCCCCTGGCCCCAAGCCCACCCAGCAAGTGAGAATTTTTCCGAATCTCCTGCCACCCAAACCACCCTTGCCCAGCCTGGTGAGTGTGTGGGAGAGCTTCTGCGCTCCCCAGTGCTCCCTGAATCAGGGACGCAACAGAGGAGAACCACAGGCTCATGGTTGTACCAGAAGAGCTGCAGCAAAAAGGAACTGAACACAACAGGTAGATCCAGGCCAGTCATAACTGGATAATCTCAAACTTAATAGACTGGCACCCGAATCTCATAAAGTGCTAAGGTCGCAACTGCACCAAAGCTCTACACTAAAGGTCAGAGGTCATTGCTCTACAAAATGACAAAGACAAGGACCAAAAGGCAATCTCAGGCTTTGAGTTCACCAGTAAGTGCCGAGGACACTAGCTCAGATGAAATGAATGAATTAACAGAGGCAGAAGCAAAGAAACAACAGCAGAAAGGTGTAGAGGAACCAGACCAGAATTAATGCCTGAAATAAAAAAAGAAATTTTTGAATACATAGCATCTGAAGTAATGAATCAAATTCAGAAACGTATGGGAAAAACCCAATGCCCACCCAGAACAAGTGCAGAGAACACTATTCCAGCTGAAATGTATGAAGTAACAGTGTCACAAGCAAAGAAACAACAGCATAAAGATAAAGAGGAACTCAAAGCAGAAATAATTTCTGAAATAAAAAAAAGAATTCTTTGAAATCATAGCATCTGAAGTAGAGAATCAGTTCCAGAAATATATAGAGGAAACAGAATTTGGAAAAAACTCTGCGGTAAAAGAATTAATAGCTACCTCTAAAGAAGACACAGATAAAAAAATAGAGGAGATCAGAAATATGACAGATGACTGGAATGAGCAATACAGAAAAGAAATAGATCGCATCAAGCAGAGTCAAAGAGATATAGAACTTAAAATTTCAATCACAAGTCTACAAAACCATTTGAGTGAAGGCAAAGACAGATTTCAGATTTTGAATGAAGACAGTGGTGCAGCTAGTGAAAAGAAAGGATCTCATAAAGACAACGAGGATGCAGGAAAAAAATAATCCATCACCTGCAAGATGATGCCAAGAAGAACAATGTGAGATTAATTGGCACCAATGAGAATGAAGGAGTCAATACAAATGATATAAAAAGAATATGGGCAGAAGTAATAGCAGAAAACTTCCCAAATATGAGGAAACAATCCAACATTTGGGTAAACAAACCATACAGAACACCAAATAACTTCAACCCAAGTAGAAACACACTGAGACATATAATAGTCAAGATCCCAGAAATCCAACACAAGAATAACATACTGAAGCTGCTAGAGAGAGGAAGCAGATCACATGAAAAGGAAAACCCATCAGAATTACAGATGACTTCACTACATAAACCATGAAGGAAAGGAGACCATGGAGCAGAGTTCTTCAAGTCCTGTATGAAAAAAATTCCAGCATAGACTACTATACCCTGCAAAACTCTCTTTGAAGTTTGATGGAGAAGTGAAATACTTCCGTGACAAAGAACAACTAAAGAATTTCATCATGACAAAGGCATCCCTATACCGGCTACTGAAAGATGTTCTAGAGAGGGACCACAATGACCAGAACTCCACAAATGAGAATGGAAGGAACCTGCTAAACAGGGAAAACAGTTAAACACAGGATACAAAGGAGTAAGCAACAACAGGTAAATATCATGACAATCATAAGTCAACATATTTCAATTATAACCATCAATGTAAATGGACTCAATTCACCAATTAAGAGAAATAGACTGGCACAGTGGATTAGGAAACAAAATCCAACAATATGCTGTATACAAGAAACATACTTAACTCAAAAAGATTAATAGACTTAAAGTTAAAGGATGGAAAACAATACTACATGCTCCAGCACCTCAGAAAAAAGCAGGAGTAGCAATTCTGTTCTCAGACAGTCTCAACTTCAAATCAAGAATGATCAAAGGACACAAAGAAGTCCACTATATATTGGTTAGGGGAAAAAATTTAAGAGGAAGAGGTAACACTCATAAATATCTATGTACCAAACAGAGGAGTACCCAACTAGGTAAGACAAATCTTAAATGACTTGAAAAATCTAATATCCAAGATCACAATCTTAACAGGAGACCTTAACATCAGCTTATCTCAAAAAAGATAGATCAGTCAGACAAAAAATTAGCAAAGAAGTAGCAGAACTGAACCAGAGCTTGGAACAAACGGACCTGATGGACATATACTGAGTGTTCCACCCAACCACAGCTGAATACACATTTTTTCAGCTGCACATGGGTCATTTTCTAAAACAGACCACATACTACTCCATAGGTCATGCTGAAGTGTCTGCAAGAAAACAGAAATAATCCCATGCATATTATCTGACCACAGTGCAATAAAACTGGAAACAAACGACAAAAGAATCCAGAAAAACCTGCTAAATTCATGGAAATTAAACAACATGCTACTCGGCAATCAATGGGTAACAGAAGAAATTAAACATGAAATTCAACCATATCTACAATTCAATGAAAATTCAAGCACAAGTTACCACAATTTATGGGATGTGATGAAAGCATTTCTCAGAAGGAAAATCATAGCTATGAACTCACACATTAGGAAAACAGAATGAGAACAAATAAACACCCTAATGTTGTACCTCTGACATCTAGAAAGGGAAGAGCAAACCAAACCGAGAGCCCAAAGATGGGAAGAAATCATAAAGATCAGAGCAGAAATTAATTCAATTGAGATGAAGAAAACAGTTCAAAGAATCCACAAATCAAAAAGCTGGTCCTTTGAAAGATTAAATGAAGTTGATAAGCCCCTAGCCTCATAAAAAAAAAAAAAGAGAGGAAAGAAAAACTTCAAATAGAAGCAATAAGGAATGAAAAGGGTGAAGTCACCATAGACACAGTGGAAATTCAGAAGATTATCAAAAGTTACTTCCAGAATCTTTAAGCTCACACAATAGAAGGCACAGAAGAAATGGAAAGGCTCCTTGAAAGATCCAAATTCCCAAAACTGAATCAAGAAGACATAACAACTCTCAATAAGCCAATAAGAGCCAATGAAATATGAATTGTGGTAAAAAGCCTGCAAACAAAGAAAAGTCCAGGTCCTAATGAATTCACAGCTGAAATCTACAAGAAATTTATAGAAGATATAATCCCTACACTTGTCAAACTCTTCAATGAAATTGAAAAGGAAGTAGTCCTTCCAAAATCACTTCTGGAGGCAAGTATTATACTGATTCCAAAACCAGGAAAAGATACAACTAAAAAAGGGAACTATAGGCCAATCTCCCTCATAAACATACATGCAAAAATCCTCAATAAAATCCTAGCAAACAGAATACAGCAAATTATTAAGAAGATCATACACCATGACCAAGTAGGGTTCATCCCAAGGATGCAAGAATGGTTCAATATTCTAAAATCTATAAATGTAATACACTATATCAATAGACTGATATCTAAAAACCACTTGATCATCTCAGTTGAGGCAGAAAAAGCTTTTGACAAAGTCCAACACTCAATTCATATTCAAAACACTACAGAAAATTGGCATAGATGGCCTCTACCTCAATCTGATAAAAGCAATCTATGATAACCCAACAGCTAATATAATTCCAAATGGGGAAAAACTGAAATCTTTTATGTCAGATCTGGAACAAAGATGTCCTCTATCACACCTCCTACTCAATATAGTTTTGGAATCATTAGCTACAGCCATTAGACAACAGGGAGAACATAAAAGGAATAGGAATAGGTAAAGAACAAGTTAAATTATCACTATTTGCAGATGACATGATACTTTACTTTGCAGATGACATGATACTTAACTTAGAAGACCTAAAAAACTCCACTAAGTAGCCACTACAATTCATACACAAATTCAGTACCATAGCAGGATACAAAGTCCATACTCAAAAGTCAATAGCATTCCTCTCAGAGATAACAAAAACATTGAGGGGAAAGTTAGAGAAACAATACCTTTTACAATAGCACCACAGAAAATGAAATACCTTGGAATTCACTTAACCAAGGAAGTCAAAGATCTTTTCACAGAAAATTACAGTACCCTAAGAACAGAGATTATAGAGGATTCCAGAAAATGGAAAGATATTCTTTGCTCCTGTATAGGAAGAACCAACATTGTGAAGATGGCCATACTCCCAAAATTGCTGTACAGATTTAATGCAATCCCTATCAAACTACCACCAACATACCTCTCAGGCCTAAAGAAATCGTTTCTAAAATTTTTGGAACCAGAAAAGACCTAGAATAGCAAAGGCAATCCTGGCCAACAAAGACAAGTAGGAGGCATCACAATTCATGACTTGAAACTATACTACAAAGCCACCGTGATAAAATCAACAAGGTATTGGCAACAAAATAGACCTGAAGATCAATGGAATAGATTAGAAGATGCAGAGGCCTCTACAAACACACTCAGCCACCTGATCTTCTACAGAAGGGCCCAACACGCTTACTGGAAGAAAGACAGCGTCTTTAGCAAATGGTGCTGGCTCTCTAAATACTGGAAACTAAAACTTGACCCAGCTCTATCACCATGCACTAAGCTAAAGTCAAAATGTATTAAAGATCTAAACATTAAAACAGAAACATTCAATCTCCTGGAAGAGAAAGTAGAAGGAACTCTTGTAGACATAGGGGTAGGCAAAGAGTTCATGAACAAACATGTAATCACATGGGAAACACTTGAAAGAATTAAGAACTGGGACAACTCTTATTGAGAAGATTTTGCACATCAAAAGAAATTACCAACAAAGTCAAAAGACAATCCACAAATTTCAAAAAAATCTTACCTAATAAGCACTCAGACAAAGATCTGCTCTCCAGAATTTATAAAGATCTAAAGTGCATTAGGGCTCTTCAACTTAAATACACAATCCAGAAATAGGCATTTGAGATGAATATACACTTCTCAGAGGACCAAATTAAAGAAGCAAAAAAATATTCCATGTTACTAGCCATCCATGAAGTGCAAATTAGAACAACACTGAGATGCCATCTCACCACATAAAGAATGGCTATCATAAAAAAAAAAAAAAAAAAAAAAAAAAATCAACCAACTACAAATGTTGGAGAGGCTGTGGGGAAAAGGGAACCCTTGTCCACTGCTGGTGGGAATGTAGACTGGTGCAACCATTATGGAAATCAGTGTAGAGACTGCTTTAAAAAAATTAGGACTGGAAATTCCATCAAGCCAGCCATCCCTCTACTGGGAATTTTCCCAGAGGAACTAAAAACATCATATCATAGTTGTTCTATCCAGAAGGTCAGTCAACAAGGGTCACCTGGAAGAGGAGCAGGGAATGAAGGAGGGGACAAAGGACAGGAGACGTGAGAAAGGGAGACAAGACAGGATTCTGATCAAGTCTCGTTTATTCAAGGAAGTGACATGGCCTTTATAGCAGGGGAAGAGGAAGTCAGTGTCACCGATGATGCAGAGGTACAAAGACAATCTTATAGGTTAGAGGCACTCATGTGATCTGCTGGGGGAGTATGTAGCAGGAAGTCATGACGTGGCAGCTTTGCAGGAAGAGAAACCTATTTCCATAAGACAACGGAGGCTCTGGAGCTATCATGCCTCCCACACATAGTGATATATGTGTACCTATGTTGACAGCTGCACAATTTGTGATAGCCAAATTTTGGTAGCAACCAAGATGCCTGTCACATTTTGGAATGACAAAAAGATGTAGTATTTTTATACAATGGAGTATTACTCAGCTCTAAAGAATAATAAACTCGAAGCCTTCATATTTAAGTGGATGCCACTTAAAGGTATACTTATAAGCAAAATAAACCAGACCCACATATGTAAATACCATATAGTCTCTCTAGTAGAAGTACTCAAAAGAAGAATTACAAATACAAAGGTGTAACCCAGTTAAAAGGAAAGCAAGAAGTTGAGGACTGGGCAATAAGGAGAGGGCAAGGAGAAAAGCTGGAAAACATGACGGGCAAAACCATACATTTTATGCACAAGATGGGCAAGGTAATGATCCTGAGAAACATCAGCAGGTTTTTGAAAGTAGCAGTTAAATGGTAGAATTCTCAACCTGACTATCTATGTATGCTGGTACCCTTGAACCAAGCAACTGCACTGAATTTAGCAGTGAGTAATAGAAGGGCCACACTTGGAATGCCTATCATTCTAGTCTGCTAAATACATACTTCTTGTCATGACATACCAATTATTACCATACTGTCTCACAAGTAAAAGTTTTTTTTTAATTTTTTATGGGTAATAAATACACAAGAAAAAAATGTTACAAGACTGTCCTGCTACAATGCTGTATATGGTTAGAGTTCTAAATTTCTATGTAAAAATATGTGTGTATTCCTATTTTTTAAATGTTTTTTCCCCCTCATGTTCTGTAAGGACATAAAGTTCAGAACATAAGTACTTGGAGGAAAATAGCAGTTCACATTATGCCTAAGATGTTTGATATTTAGACAGATATGGTAAACTGAACTGCATATGTTTCAGGGTAATAGTCAGCTTCTTTTCTGGAGGGTTAACAGCCTAAGTTCGCAGATCAAAAATTGAGGAAAAGGAAGGGCTGCAAGGTCATCCAAAATTTTGGCATTAGACTTTCAAGGTCAGCGAAGACTCAGGACATAGGAGAACCTGTACTGTAACATCATGGAACTCGGTTATGTCCCAAATTTTCTGATCAAGGAGATTATGAAGCCACAGAGGAATGTGATCGATGATGTAGAATGCCTAAGGAGAGTCACATGGAGAGAAAAACCTTCTCTCAGGCTCTCTCTTCAGAGAGCAAATTGGTCAAGCAATGGCTGTGACTCCTCCACCTGGCTAAGACTGACAAAGAATCTACAAAGTGCAATATAGGGTTACAGGATAAATCCTGAGGGGACGTGACTGACTTCATCAGATACAAAAGTTACGTTTCTTGCTATATAGGTCTTGCTTTATCTTGGTCTTAACCATCCAGCAGAAAACTATAAAAACGAGGTTCATAAAGTAAAGCCATATTAATATGCTGAGGTGTAAAAGGCTCTAATCAACAACTGCTGTGGATAACCCACTACTTTTGTGGACTGCTGGACTTTCCTGGAGTGTTTTCTTGAATTCAAGCACCTATAAAAAGTGAATGCCAATAGAATACTCATCTCTGACAGAACTAAACAGAAAAGGGGATACCAAGGAAGGACCATTTTATATTTGTACACACAGAATGGTTAGGATAGGTATGCAGCTACTTGTGCTTAATTCTATGAGAAGAAACATTAGGGAGATAACAACTTAGAAAGTATTAATTTTTGAATCTGTGATATAATTCAGCTATAAAAAATAAGTATATAGCTACACTCTCCTCATCCACTGATTAGAGACATCTGCTATATAATGCCTGTAAGTATAATATCATGTATGTACCTTATACGACACCAAAACATTACAAAAATATTTTGCAATGTATTAATTTATCAAATCTGTCCTGTTAATTTGTCTTGAAACTGTCTCATTGCTATTTGTTCTTCAATAAAAAAGAAAAGAAAATTTGTACTAATAGTGTTTGGACAGGAGACCCTGTCTGCTTCTTGTTCTATGGATAACCACTAGGAAGATATCAATGTAAAAAGTATTAATTATTGAAATTGTCCTATTAATCAGCTTTGAAACTCTCCCATTGATATTTGTATCTCAATAAAATAAAATAAAATTTTAAAAAATTCTACTGAAAGAATACATGGCAGAGTCAACCAATAAGAAGATAGAATATCAGACCAGAAGGCAAGGCTATGGTTGGTGGTCACCAAATGAAAATTCATCTAAAAACAACAACAGACCATGAATAAGTTAATCCAACAGCTGCTAGATGCTACCAAGAAAATGAATATGACTATGTAGAAACAATGAAGAATCAGGAGGTCAAACAAAGGACATTAAAAAAAATTACAGAAATAATAGCAAGAAAGTTTCCAAGAATAGAAAAAGCACTTATAACAGGCCTTATTAATTTCCTGCCTGGGAGACAAGTGCCTGCCTGGCAAGTTCTAGGTCCTGAGTTCAATCCCTGGTACAACCCCCTGGCCCTTCAAAGAAAAAGCTTATAACAACTATTGTTAATTTTCTGTTCCTGTTTGGAAATTCTGTATGACTTTTATTGTCTTGTGGTGCTTTTTTTTTTTGTCTTTGTTCTTGTTATTTGTTTTTGTTTCTTTCCTCTTTAAAATAAAATTTAAAGGAAGAGAACTTGAGATATAGATAAGTGATGCATATAGAACCCCAAATAGCTATGATCCATGAAAATTACAAGGCATGTAATAGTCAGTATTCCAGAAATTCAACAGAAGAACATATTAAAAGCTGTTAGAGAAACGAAACAAATCACCCAGGGAAGAAAACTCATCATAATCACAGCAGCTGTCTCCAGTCCAGACAGCCTGGCATGAGGCACGTCAAGCCCTAAAAGCAAGCAACCAGCAATTGGGATTGATGTGCCCATGAAATTACCTTTTATCAATGAAAAAGTAAGATACTCCCGAGACAGAAACTCATGACTGGTAAAAACAGCACTTCAAAAAGTTCTGGAGGATATTCTAGAAAAAGACAATTCCGAGAATCCCAATAGAATAAACCCACCAGGCAAGGCAAGCAATTAAACAGATAGGTAAAAAGGAACCAAAAACAGAAAAATAACATAACTGTGATAAAAGAAATAGATGGGCAGAATTGATCAACAATCAAAGAAGATTCTAATAATATGAAGCATACAAAATACACGTTTAGCTCAAAAAGAAATTCAAGGGCCAGGGAGGTGGCTCAGTGGAATAAGCGCTTCCTTGGCAAGCACAAGGGCCTGAGTTCAATCCCCAGTTCCGCTACAAAAAAAAAAAAAAAAAAAAAGAAAGAAAGAAAGAAAAGAAAACGAGTCTGAGCTGTGTCAAGTGAGACCCTGTCCCAACAACATAAAATGAAGAAATAAAAAAAAAACCACAAAAGTAAATAAATAAAATTATACATAATAAGAGGTTTTTCAGTGAAATGTACTTCTCTGCTTTTCCTTTTTTTTGGGGGGGGGTGGAAACGGGGATTCAACTCAGGCCCTTACGCTTCAAGCGCTCATTCTACTGAGCCATCTTCCCAGCCCTCCATTCTCATCTATTACACAGCATTTAAATGAAGAAAGTAAGGACCAGCCAAAGGACCTGCAAGCAGGTGTAGGGGCAGGGGGGCTGTGTTCAACCCCTGCCACTGGCGCACGCTGAGACAGCAACTGAGACTGGGCTGGTGGCGTGTGCCTGTAATCCCAGCTCTTGGGAGGCTGTAAACAGGCAGATCATTACGAGTCTGATCTCGTAGTGAGACCCTGAGCACTCTGTAGACCCTTTCCTAAAATACAAAATAAATAATAAATTTAAAGTAAACATAAAAAATGCCATTCCTGAACCTGAGATTTATTCTTCCTTTCATTTTTTCTAACTTTGATTTTTAATACTTTCATTTTTAAAAAATTACTTCGCATTTAACTAATTCATCTGGAATTGACTTTGCTGTATGACAGCAAGCCTTATTTGGATCTTTTTGTTGTTTTATTGCTCACATCTGTATTATTAAACTTCTTCCCATAAACTTAAAAAAGGGGCTTTAAAACGGGAGTGCTGAATATCTAATACACCTGACCTATTCACATCCGAAAACAACAGCTAGGAGAAACAACAGAAACTTCATCTGAATTTGCTGTTCCTCTATTGAAATATCACAACCGACCTGGGCTAACCCCTAAGGGGCTGACTTCCATTCTCTGAGTGTACTGTTGCTACTTTGTAGAGCACACTCTACTGACTGAAGAGCCAAGTGTGTTTATATAAACAGTAGTTTATTTTTATGACAACTGAAGGAAACAAGGGATGAAGAATAAGTCATGGTAATTTGGTTTATTGACCCCTGCCAGGAACTTTGAGTAGTCAGGTTTCCTGCCCTGGGCGGCTGAAGGGATGAAGGGCAAGTGCTCCTGGTCGCTATCTGCGGCTGATTGGTCGGAAGTAACCGGAGCAGACTGGTCTGGGCCCCTCAGGCTGCGGTTACTACGCAGCAAGCTCGAGGCTGTCCACCAATCACAAGGCTTGTCGCAGAGGCCAATTGCCGAGCGCGCCGCGTCCCTAGCAACCAGCCACAGCTTCAAAATCCGGGAGAGGGAGACGGCGGAGTCGGCTGCTAGCGGGCGGCTGCGAGGCCTGAGGCCGGGTTGGCTCCCGCCATGGACGTCCCACCCCTCGACGAGTCCCCAGATGAGCACAATGACAACCTGACGCTCGAGGAAGGGGAGACGGGGCTGAAGGAGCTGGACGGGCTGAGGGAAGCTCTGGCCAACCTCCGGGGCCTTTCTGAGGAGGAGAAGAGTGAACGCGCCATGCTGCGCTCCCGGATCCAAGAGCAGTCCCAGCTCATCTGCATCTTGAAGCGGAGGGCGGACGATGCCTTGGAGCGCTGCCAGGTCCTGGAGCTGGTCAACGCGGAGCTGGAGGAGAAGCGGGTGCAGGCGGCGGAGAAGCTGAAGGCGCAGAGCAGACACGCCCAGAAGCTAGAGGAGCGCTTTAAGACCCTGGCAGCCAACCACGAGCTGATGATTCGCTTCAAAGATGAACACAAGAGTGAGAACGTCAAGCTGAGGGAGGAGAATGAGAAGCTGAGGCTGGAAAACACCACGCTCTTTAGCCAGGCTCTGAAAGAGAAGGAGGACAGAGTCCTGCAGCTCACTATGCGGAGCGAGGCACTGGCCCAGGAGCTGGAAGCTCTGAAACAGAGATGCGCGCAGGATGCCAGCCAGGCGCAGGCCCGAGAGAAGGAGCTGCTGGAGCTGCAGAGCCAGCAGGCCTGCGCCCACGCCGCGGAGGCGGAGCAGCTGCGCGACCAGCTGCAGAGTCTGGAGCAGCAGCACCAGCAAGCTGTGCAGCAGATGGCCAGTGCCAGCGAGACGCACTGTAGGCTGAGCCAGGAGCTGCAAGCCAGGTTGCAGACCGTCACGCGGGAGAAGGAGGAGCTGCTGCAGCTGTCCATGGAGAGGGGCAAAGGCCTTCAGAACAAGCAGGAGGAGATCCGCCTGCTGGAGGAGAGGCTGGAGGCGGCAGAGCTGGCCAAGAGGCAGGCCATAGAGCGGTTTGAACAAGAGGCCGCGGCCGTGGACGGCAGCCTGAGAGTCCGAGCGCTGCAGCGCAGGTTGGACGGGATCCAGAATGCCTACGACGAACTCAGGCTGCAGTCAGAAGCCTTCAAAAAGCACACTCTGGGTCTTTTAAACAAGGAGCGAGAGCTCAATGCCAAGCTCCGCCATTTCCAGCCATAACGAAGCCTCTGCTTGTCTGTCCCCTTAGTAATCCCAGTCTTGTGCCCTCAACATTTTGGCAACAGCAGAGATGATATTCCGTTTATTATACTTGTGAGCACAAGAGGCAACCTAAAGAAAGGCTACTTTACTATGATATTGTCGTTGTTAGTATTTTAAAGCTAATGCCAATTTTTAGTTCCACAGTTGAGAGTATACAAGATTTACCAGTGTTCTTTCTGTACCTTTGAAGTCTTCTAACTTTGCTATTAGTATCTTTCCTAACATGTAACATAATTCACTCAAACTCAGATATTTTCATATATTTTGAGATTTTAAAATAGCAGCTTCTATGATTTGAGTGAATATAGGGGAATGAAACTCACAACCTAAAAGATACCTGAAGAGTTTGTGTTCTGTAAAACTGAATTTAGGAGCGACAGAGGTTAAGAGGAGAATATATTTAGTAGGAAAAGAAAGCTTCTGTCCAAGAGAGGGACAGAAGGGATGCGAGAGGGTTGCCAAGGACCCTCCCTTTTCTAGGGGCTTTATAAAGCAAAACCTTGAGGTGAGGCGGGTTGAAGGTAGAAAACACAGAAACTGTCTAGGTGGGCATGAGGTGAGACAAAACTATGCTCAACCAGTAGGATTACAAGCACAATTGCTCAGGTAAAATTGACTAAATCCAGGACCAAAAGGGGAAGCATGTAGCTTGGCAGGCAGGCTTGAATATAGAACAGGGGCTTTTCCTGTAGGGGTTGGGTTAATGACTTCCTGGCTTCCTCAACGGGATAGATCTATTTAGAATATCAATCCCGGATGCTTATCTTTAGAAAGGTATGTTTGATCTTTTGTCTTGAGGTCTGACCCACAGCAGGAGTGTGTGTCTCGCTCGCAGTTGCAAGGTAATTGGTCTTCCATACTTGCTCCTGAGACCCTGGATATTTCCATGTACCCTAGCTGCCTATAGCAATGTCTTTATATTGTTATAGGTCGTTCAGAATAGGAACCAGATAAACCAGATTGGAATTTAGAAAGCCATTTATTACTGAGCTCATGGCCTCCGATCAGCTCTCACGCAGGAGAGGATCGAAAAAGCGGCTAGCTCAGGAAGCAAGGAAGGGTTTTAAAACCTCTTTTAAAAGGTTTTGATAAACAAATTCATTGTCTGACACAAAATAATGCTTTCAGAATCATTGTGACCACTACTCAAACTAAATTTCCTGGGGCTTTTGTTTCAGTTTCTGGTGAATTTGCATCTGAGTACTGACAAGCACCTTTGCATAGCCCGGAGGTTACAAGAAGTTAAAGCCCCTTTAGTGTCTGTCCTTTTGAAGTCATCTCTGTAGTCTAACTTTGTTTACAGGGATTGCTTAGGTAGGAATTTTATCTAGCAAACAGCATAACAGCTCTGTTTACTAAACAACCTAGAATACAGGGTGAGTATACATTTACAACAGAAAGCACATGATTTTACATTTATAGCCTAAAATTAGTTAACCCATTATACTTACTTCTGACATTTTTGTAGAAAATGTTATAAAAATATTATATTTATACATAGTTATGCAAAGCTCTTAAAGAAGTAAAGTTCTTAGAGGTAATTTATATTTTCTTATTTTTAATTATGGATATATAAACTATTATGCATGCCTCCTAAAATAGATTTTAACATACTATTCTTCTCACTCATTTAGTGCCAAGTGTACCAAGAGATGCAGGAACAAATTGAATTTACTGAAAAAAATTTTTTTACTTGAGGCCTTTTTAAGCAAACGTTACCTTAGGCAATTCCTTAAACCTATTTATAAAATAATCCTATTAAGATTATGCTATTAGGGCTGGTGAGATAGATAGTGGTCTAAAAGTTGCTCAGGCAAGTTTAGGCAAAGCACAGGGACCACAGTTCAATCTCCAGCACCACATGCTGCACCAGCCCTGCTCCTGTGGGCAGGCTGAGCCAACCACAAAAAAAAAAAAAAAAAAAAAAAAAAAAAAAAAAAAAAAAAAAACACAAAAAAAAACGCTGTTAAATGCAATTTTTTCTTATCAAAATAGAAACCCCTTTGCTGGCTTTGAAGGACTTTCCTCTTCACGGCTTATAAAGAATCAGACTGTGAGAGCTAATATAGTCCTGGGATCCCCTATTGAGCCCATACTGTTAGTCCTGATGTTGTCGTTGTGGTCAGGCAGCTTGGAGATACTGTTTTGGTTAACATCGTGTGTGTGCGGGGGGGGGGGGGTCCAGTAATGTAGTTCCCTGCATTTTTATTTCAAAGACGAAACTGGGTTTCAGTCGTTTAAGGCTAGTCGGCTTCTAGGGGAGCTGAGATTTCCTAGCTGAAATTGTCTTTCGCATAGAAAAGTAATTATTAGCCACTGAGTGCCAGGCCCTGGGGTAAGCCCTGAGAGTAAGCTTAAAGATGCTGCTGTGCCTTGGAAGGATCCTGGCAAAGTCTAGTCCAGTGTGCCACTGCAAGCTGTTCTCACAAAAACTCTGCAAGTTTCGCAGCAATCATTGGTCTGGTGGCAGTGGGAAGGACACCCATGTCATTGCATGCAGTGGGAGGCATTTTCACAGGGGTGAGAGCAGGGTGTCTTAACTACCTGGAGAAGGGTGGTAATAGTTTTTTTTGGCAGAACTGGGGATTGAACTCAGGCCCTTGTGCTTTCCAGGGAAGCATTTAATTCCACTGAGCCATCTCTCCGGTCCCCATGAGAGGACTTTAAAAATGCCTGGAATACTTAGGAAACTATAAGCAGTTAAGAGAGGGGACAGAGCATGGTGACTACAAATTAAACCTGAAGAGTAGGTTGAAGCGAGAATATAGACTCGAGAGCCAGGCCCACCTCTGCTACTGGAGGAAGGTGATGCAGGGCAGGGGAGAAGCCCAAGCCTGCAAAGGGAAACCTGAACCTGGATGGGAAGAGGAGGAGGGCTGGGGTCTGAACTGCGGCAGGCTCTCCTTCTCTCCTGTCCTACCGTTCAGTTCGAAGCGGCAGAGGCGTGCTAAGGGTTGCGGGTAGGCGCGTGTGCCTACCGCAGGGTGTAAGGGGGAGGCGCGGTTGCTTCTACCGCAATATGCTTCAGGACCCTGCTAGACAGGGCTCGTCAGGCTGAGCCATAATTGATCCTAGGTGGTCAGATACGTATGGGCCATTTTCTAAGATTCTCTTGAATATCATTTTGAAGAAAAGCAGGCTGGGGAGATGGCTCAGTGGAATAAGTGCGTTCTTGGCAAGCGTAAGGGCCTGAATTCAATCCCCGGTTCCGCCAAAAAAAAAAAAAAAAGAAAAGAAGAATAAGAAATTCAAGGGTCGATGCCTAGAGAACACTTGAGGAAAAGAACCTGCAACAGCATAGACTAAAGAAGGAAGGGAAAAGTGTCCCCCTCGTGTGCCCGGTGCTTCACATTCACCACATACCAACTCCTCAGGGCAGCCTTCATCATCTCTGTGTTGCAGAGCTACAAGTGACTCTCAGATGAGGATTTGTGCCATGTGAAATTCAAACCGAAGGCCCTCAATCCAGGCTTCCTATACAGGACCCCACACTTTCCTTTTTAAATTAGGGACCTCACTCTTTCTTTTTATACAGGACAATACCAGAAACATAGCTGGGAAACTGCCCCCCTCCCCGTAAAATCCATACTTTCTGACACCATACAGACTACCTCCAAAACAGTCATAACATTTTTTCTTGTGCTTCATGTCACCTTGCATTTCATACACTCACTGGTCATCTTGTATTTGACCTATGACCCAAAACCACATTCCAGAGTGAGCAGGAAGTTTAACCTCGAGGATACCACTCTGTATAGTAATGCTTATCAGTAGAATGAATTGGTAAGATATACATTTGCCCCTTCCAATTCATTGCCTTTGAGGGGAAAAAGCATAACTTCTTTCTGTTGTTGGATTTGTGTACAAAATCTACAAACTTCATCCCTAAAATGAGAGCAGAACAGAGATTCTACAACTAAACACGTAGTAGGTACAGAGCCTTGTGTCGCTAAGTGAGATCTGTCCTAAGATCACTAAGTGAGAAGCCTTTTTGGCATGTCTCTGAGGAAGTAGTTTGGGTCTAACACTTAGGAGCTCCTGAAAGGCGAGCTACAGGAAAAGTGACCTGACAGATGTTTTCCAAGTACTCACTGTGTTAGAGTTAGTGGAAACAAATTCAAGTTAATCTATTTTTAGCAGATAGTTTTAATAGAAAATCTATGTCTCTCTATTCCACTGTACTGCAGTTAAACTTCAATTATTTGAAGAAGAACATCATGTGAAGGAGTTGTTGGCCTTCACTGGCCCCCAGGCCTGGGGTAGCCATGAATGGCTGAGCCCTGGAATGAGTCCTCCTGAGTATGTTGGTGATACAGGGAGAAAAACTGATCCCAGGTGGGTGACCTCCAAACCATATAAGGAACCTCCAAATGACATAGGGAAAAATGATCTCTGGACCTGACCTGCATGAGTTCGTGTTCTCTAAAACCAAAGAAGGAATTTTAGGAACAAACGGAGGTTATGAACAGAATAGATTTATTGAGGGAAAGAAAACCCCGGCCCCTGAACTCTGCCAAAGCAGACACTTTAGTCCTCTGAGCTAGCTGGTAGACCCTTTTAAAGCTATTTTCCAAAGATTAAAATATTAAACTATGGGCTTGGGTCTACATCCACCAGTTTGTTTACTTGATGCTGTTCTCTTCTAAACCTTTTTTTTTCCCTTTTATGCTTTTTTTTTTTTTTTTTTTGGGAGGGGGTGTAACTGGGGATTGAACTCAGACCCTTGCACTTGCAAGGGAAGCGCTTATCCCACTGAGCCATCTCCCTGGCCCTAAACCTTCTTTTTAATTCTACTAACAGACGAAACTAATTCAAGAAAAAGTCTTCTTGGAGAAGTTCGTCTAGCCATTTATTACACATTCACCTGACAACCTCCTCACTCTACAGATGGACAAAGGTCACCATTGGTGGTTGCTCGACCGACTGCTTGTATTTAATGCTTGAATCCAGTGTTTTTATGTCACTCTGTAAGAATTTTTCCTTTCACATTTAAGGGTAGGTATTGTTTGGCTCTCTGTAGGACTGGGCTCAGGCTTGATCACTGGAGTATCGCTACTGGGGCTGGGGTGGAGCCTTTAAGATGCAGAGCTGAGGAGGAGGGGCATGCCCCTGAGTTGGGAAACTCCAGTCCTTTTCTTTCTTTCCCCCTGATCATGAGTGGCTTTATTCTGCTTCATGTCCTTGTCCTTGCCATTTGTAGATTCTCAGGTATTATGGCTGACTAACACAAAATTATTCATCGTATCACTGTAAAAAACCAAAGGATTGAAAGCAGCATATGTATCATTGGAAGGAAACAGGTTAGCCAAATCATGGACCTTTTTACTCTTTGAAATATAGTGTAACTGTAAAATTAGAAGCTTTTCATATATTGATATAAAAGTATCTTCAGGATACAGTGTATGTTTTTTTTCATTACATATATTAATCCATTTATTATAGGTTGGGGATGTCTCAAATAGTAAGAGCTTCTACTGGTCTTTCAGTTCCTTCAGTCTTCTGATGGCTGGCTTGGCTGTGACTACAGAAGTGGTATTGTAAGTCCAGGTGCCACCAGCCACAGTTTTCATGCAGGAACCACAAAGTCAGATCCCTGTGGCCTGCCTCTTCATCTCGGTCTTGCCACAGAAGGAGCAGGTGTACTTGGCTTGCTGGCTGATTTCAATCTTTGTCACCATTTTCTGGAATGAGGGCACCATAGCGAGCCCTGTATTTATCCACAGTGCCAATCTTCTTGGTGCATTCCTCAATGTAAGGAGGCCCAGGAGAGCAGTATATGCTTTTTTTTTTTTGCGGAACCGGGGATTGAACTCAGGCCCTTGCATTTGTCAAGGAAGTGCTTATTCCACTGAGCCATCTCCCCCGCTCCGTGATGTATTTTCTTTTTTTTTTTTTTTTTGTCTTTTTGAGACAGGGTCTCACTGCAGTTCAGGCTGGCCTAAGCTCACTTTGTAGCTCAGGCTGGTCTCGAACTCACCAACAATCCTCCTGCCTCTGCCTCCCGAGTGCTGGGATTACAGGCATGCGCCACCACGCCCAGCCTAGTATATGCTTTTAAAAAACAGTGGAACTATATTTAACAGGGAGGAGAAAAGGGAGGAAGAATGTAAGTATATTTACTCCATATGTTTAAACACACACTGGAAAAAAATAAAGTTATTACTGATATATAGGAAATAAAGGTGATCAAGATTAATCATTGGAAGGACACTTCTCAGTATGTACCCTTTTTGTATAATTTGACTTTGAACTGTAAGACTATATCACCTAATAAAAAGTAGTAAAATTAAAAGCACAAATAATATTTTCCATATATGTTTAACTTCCCAGTAAACTATTTCTTTGTGACTCCAAAGCCTGCAGATTTTTCCTCTCTAGGAACTAGGTAAGCTAGATGTGTTTTGGATAAAATCAAATACGGCCTGACAGATCTGGGTCAGACCATTCAGCCAGAAGCTGCTGCCTCTACAAATGTTCAACAGCACGCGGCGGTGAGTGCTTTCTCTCTCTCTCTCTCTCTCTCTCTCTCTCTCTCTCTCTCTCTCTCTCTCTCTCTCTCTCTCTCTCTCTCTCTCTCTCTCTCTCTCTCTCTCTCTCTCTCTCT